>QBDW01000149.1:0-40784 GCA_003261595.1 Maconellicoccus hirsutus | reverse complement strand
AATATTGCATCAAGAACATACCATGACTGAGAAAATTTCGAGATCGAAATTCGACTGAACACACAGTACTCGATAGAGCAAAACTGATGGTTGCAATAGATTTCGCGGGCCCGATAACCTCATAATCGACACCTCACTCACCTCAATCCGCCCTCTGGAACCCAAAATAAATGAAATTCAAATCTAAATCCGAATTGACTGTACTCACAAGATGGCAGCATACGTTGGTCAAATAAAATGCGGTTTAATTACGAAAATTCACTTATTATGAGAACAAAAGGGTCGATGGACGCGTTTTTGGTGTCGAATATGGGGTTATCGGACCTGAGGAATCTATTGCGACCATCAGTTTTCCTCTATCGAGTACCGTGTGTTCAGTCGAATTTCGATCTCGAAATTTTCTCAGCCATGGTATGTTTTTGAGGTGATATTCGTGATCAGAGACGTCGACTTAGTAATATGGGACTAATTTCGCGAAAATCCGCCGGTTAGAACCGCTGAAATCAATTAATTTCGTTTTTGCATGTGTTAAAGGAGTTGCATACCCAAAGGCGAAAAGGAAGAGACATACATAATTTACGTAATTAGTTCATTACCGCCGTTCTAACCGGCCGATTTTCGCGAAATTAGTCTCATTTTACTAAGTCGACATCGCTGATCAAGAATATCACCTCAGAAACATACCATCGCTGAGAAAATTTCGAGATCGAAATTCAACTGAACACACAGTACTAGATAGAGGAAAACTGATCATTGCAATCGATTCCTCGGGTCCGATAACCTTACATTCGACTCCAGAAACGCGTGAATCGGCCCCTTGGGGCTCAAAATAAGTGAATTTTCGTAATTAAATCGCATTTAATTTGACAAACATAGGCTGCCATCTTGTGAGTGCATTTAATTCAGATTTAGATTTGAATTTCACTTATCTTGAGCCCCAAAGGGTCGATTGACGCGTTTTTAGTGTCGATTGCGAGGTTATCGGACCTGAGGAATCCATTGCAATAATCGATTTCGCTCTATCGCGTACCGTGTGTTCAGTCGAATTTCGATCTCGAAATTTTCTCAGCAATGGTATGTTTTTGAGGTGATATTCGTGATCAGCGACCTCGACTTAGTAATATGAGACTAATTTCGCGAAAATCCGCCGGTTAGAACGGCGGTAATTACATAATTCTTGTATCCACATGTTAGAAGGGTTGCCTACCTTGATACTCGTGTGGGAACAGCTTTACGTAGTTTACGTTATTAGTTCATTACGGCCGTTCTAACCGGCGGATTTTCGCGAAATTAGTCTCATCTTACTAAGTCAAGGTCGCTGATTACGAATATTACATCAAAAATACACCATTGCTGAGAAAATTTCGAGATCGAAATTCGACTGAACACACAGTGCCAGATAGAGGAAAACTGATTACTGCAACGGATTCCTCAGGTCCGATAACCTCATCTTCGACACCAAAAACGCGTAAATCAATCCTTTGGGGCCCAAAATAAACGAATTTCCGTGATTTGTTTGACTTTAATATGAAAGGACACGCACCGCTATCTTGTGAGTACAGTTAATTCAGATTTTGATTTGAATTTTATTTATTGATCGCACGGATATACATCATGGATATGCATCTTATGCGACACGCACAAAAACGTAATTAATTATCGCAGTTCCAACACGTCGAGTAACATGTATTTGTGATGGAAGTTGAATTCGCGATAAAAATTCGGTTTTTATTTCCGTAAAAGAGAAAGAAACCACGCAACTACGTTTAACATGTATTTCAGATAAAACAAAGTAAATATATTGGTAGTATAAAATATACCTGATCCTTGCTCAGATTTTTTTCAATGGTTCTCCAACCGAATTCATCTTAAAATTGTCTATTAAATAACCAACAATAATAATTTCAGTTTCTCAACCGTATTTATTTCAATTTTCCCCTTCAATAACCGATTAAAAGTTTTATAAGTTCATTACTCAGAAAAAACAAACATCTTTGAAGTTGCTTCTTGGTTTTTTGGGTAATGAAGTGATAAAACTTTCAATCGGTTATTGAAGGGGGAAAATTTAAATAAATACGGTTGAGAAACTGAAATTGTTTTCATTGTTTACTTAATGGGTAGTTATAGGATGAATTTAGTTGGAGAACCGTTGAAAAAAATCTGGGCTAGGATCAGGTATATTTTATACTACTTATATTTTCGCATATATCAACTATTAGAAAGATTGCTACACAGATGCAAGTCAATCGATTCTCTCACGAAAGCGATTTAAACATTTACAAATAAATACGACGCGAACAACTCCTCTTTAATCTTTACCGTCGTAATATTTATTTTGTTTTTGCTTTAAAACCGCTTGAACGCATTTGGACATGGTAACAGATGATCTAGATATGACATCGGTCATATAATAATCTTCCAATTTCTTCAGCTTCACGTCAATTGGGGCATTGCTTACTTTGCTTTTCACATTCTAAAACACAAGAAAAAATGCCAATTTCGTTGATCCACTGTTTAAAAAAAATTTCCAAATATACCTTGCTCATTTCGATGGCTAAATCATCGAAAATGACTTCTTGAGTTTCTCCGTAACGCGTCAAATTAGGTGATACTTGTTCCAATCGTTCACGCACCTCTTGTAACGTTTCATATGGCAAAGTATGTCCCGCGATCTGTAAACCAAGATTTGTGAAATTGTCCACGAAAATATTCAGTATTCGTGATATTATACCTCTGACAGAGCTCTGAGAATTTTCCAATCATTTCGGGCATATCCAGGAGGCGTAACAGCATTAAGTGTTTGTTGGGTTCTACCTTCGGTATTTACGTACGTTCCTTGTTTTTCAGTATATGTAGATCCGGGGAATATGAAATCAGCTAATTCAGCACCATTATCTCCGTGGTGACCTGCAAGAAGTAAGGTATCAAAAATAGTATACGTTTTCAGCGTTGAAAAAAATAAAGAAAAATCTACCTTGATAAATTACGATGGTTCCTTCGGGTAATTTTTCTTTTAATAAAGGAGTATCATCGGCTCCCAACAGATATAATATCTTGGGTGCGATAGATTTTAAATCGATTTCACATGATTTGTAACCTAAATCTAGAGCTGCGACTTGAGATGCAGCTTCTTGCAATACATTGAAAACTTTCCAGCTGGGATCGGTCTGCGAAAATAAAAATGTTAGAATTTGCGGGTATTTTTACGAATACGTCATTGCATCGTACTTTGCATGTTTGCGATATTTTTTGAGCTAATTGCCTGACGGAGGCTAATAAAGCACTGCCATCGGATCTGCTTAGCGCTTGGCCTCCTAAAATTATCAGTGGTTTTTTACTAGCTGATATCTTTTTGCTGAAAGGATGCTTTCCGGATGAAATATCTTGTAAGATTGACGTAGAATCTCCTAAATGCTAAGGTAAGTTTTTAAATATTAGAATCGTATCGTCATTATCGAGGTTATTTCTTTGATTACCTCGTATTCGTAGGTTAAATCAACTTTAGGACCGATAAGACCTAATTCTAATTCATTATGTACGTAAGCTTTGCGTAATCGTGTATTAATGAGCGGTGCTTCGAATCTAGGATTCGTTCCAATTAATAAAACAAGGTCCGCTTCTTCGATACCTAAAATCAACATCAATGTTAAAGTCGCCATAGAAAAAAAACAGAGGAAGACGATTTACCTGCGATTTTGTTGTTTAGTAAATAATTCGATCTGATATCAGCACCAGATCCTTCTAAAGGAAACAATTTTTCCGTGTAGACATGTTCACTACCTAACTTGTTTAAGAAATCTTTGAACGCGATTAACGCTTCAGCATCGATAAATGGGCCAGCGATACCTACGACCTGGAGAATATCACGAAGATAAAAAAACTACTTAGTTTTAATCACCGCTCAAAAAATTACTACGTACTTTTCCATTTGCCTCGTTCAATGCTTTTGCTGCTATTTTCAACGTATCTTCCCATTCAACAGCAACCAACTGACCTGATTTGTCTTTTAACATGGGAAATGCAAGACGTTGATTTTTCAAGCCGTCATATGAAAATCTAGATTTATCAGCGAGCCATTCTTCGTTGACATTCTAAGTATCATAACTCAATTACTTTAAGCAATAGGAAATCGAAATCGCAAACGTGCTAAATACCTCGTTCAATAGCGGTAATATTCTCATCACTTCGTTGGTTCGCATAGATACGACAATGTTACTACCAACGGCATCTAATACATCGATGCTCTCAATTTTTCTAGTCTCCCATGGTCTAGCAGTAAAGGAATATGGTTTAGAAGTAAGAGCTCCGACAGGACATAGATCGATAACATTTCCGGATAATTCTGATAAGAACATTTTCTCTATGTAGGTGCCCACCTAAAAAAATAAAATTTGACGTAATTTCGAAATTCACGTAAGTTGATAGGGAGACTGCTTCACACTTGAAAAAAATCACCTGCATGTCTGATCCACGTCCAGTAGTGCCTAAATCATCAACACCGGCTACTTCAGAAGCAAAACGAATACATCTCGTACAGTGAATGCATCTAGTCATAATGGTTTTCACCAGCGGCCCGATATCTTTATCTTCAACGGCTCTGCGAAAATTATATAATTTCAAATTGGAGAATATAACTCGTTAAATTAACGAAGAACTTACCTTTTGCCTGAATGATCGATATCAGTAAATCTTGACCGATCACTTCCAAACGCCATGCTTTGGTCTTGAAGATCGCATTCGCCACCTTGATCGCAAATTGGGCAATCCAAAGGATGATTGACAAGTAAAAATTCCATCACGCCTTCTCTCGCCTTACGAGTCATATCAGAATTGGTTTTTACTTTCCAGCCATTCATCACAGGCATAGCACAAGCTGCCACCGGCTAAAAAAATTTCGGTTATCAAAGGTTGAAAATAAAGAAGTGAATGTGTTCTTACTTTAGGCGATTTCTCAATTTCAACCAAACACATTCTGCAATTTCCAGCAATGGCTAATCGTTCGTGATAACAAAATCTTGGTATTTCGACGCCGACCATTGCGGCGGCCTGTATAAAATGATAATTAGATATGAACCACCATGAATGATGACGAAGCGATGATAAAATACCTGTAAAACGGTGGTGCCGGGTTCGACCAATACTTTCTTGTCATCTATGAATACCTCTAAAAGGTTTTGTTGAGCTGCAGGTTTGGCAGCTTGAGCTGAACTGGGAGGATTTCCAAGATGAACGCATCGTTTAGTGGCTTTGGCTGCTTTTTGTAAGGTACCACGTAACATTTTATAGTAGAGAATTAAATCTAGAATAATAAAAGGTTTTATTTTGTTTGACAAGTTAATTCTAAGAGTATATAAGGATACAATGAAATCATAAATGAATTATCACCTTAGACTCGAAGTACGATATCAAACTGTGCTCGAAGACATAAGAATGTCATTGGTTTATCAGTAGTATTATAATTCCATCACTAGATGTTCGTGTCACTAATTTCACTGCAAATGATTTAAGAAACAGACAATTATCAAAAGTAAATGAATGAACTAATGATTACACTAGCAAACAAATAAGATATTACCTGTTTTAAGGCAAAATTCATATCAATTATTTTTATTTTGTAGGTGAAATCTTTGTCATAAAAAAAAATTAATTTTCGATTTTAAACAAAAATGGAACACCTTCGCCATTTCGACGAGCTACGATTTTATAGAAAAACCAAGGAATAGGTTTTTAAATAGGTTTCAAAATACGAAACTTACTTTTATTTAAAAATTAGATTTAATGTTCCTGTGTAAGTAAATAACTTAAAATTTGAATTTTAAATATATTTGTATATTAAAAAAATTTCGATTATGTTCAAAAAATGTAATATTAAAAGGATTCATTCAAAAAAACACGAATATTATACGTTCTGAAGTATCATCAATTCATCATTTAATCAATTTGATATTCGTCAATTTCTTACAAAAATGTTTCGACGCCAAGTCAATAAAAAAAAAGCGAAAATGTTCTTTTCCGACACGATAATCTTTCCTTTTCGTCTGTAGTAATTTAAATCTTCGATATTATTTCGAATTTTCATTAATTTAACTTTTTAATCTACTCAGAATATAATTCAAACATGACTGTTTCGGAGAACTTGAAGTTTTTGGAAAATTATCTCTCAGAAAGGAGCTACATTGAAGGGTAAATAGTGTTTTTATGATAACGTATGAAACTGTCACGTTCACGTTTTAATTTACTTTCTTTTCAGATACCAGCCATCGCAGGCCGATGTTCTAGTTTTAAATGCTTTGAAATTAGCTCCCACAAAAGCAACTCCTAACGTGTATCGTTGGTATACACATATACAATCTTATAATGCCGATGAGAAGAAGAAATTTGCTCAAAAGAGTTTGAACAGTGAAGTATCTAAATTCTTAGACGATAAACCGGCTCCAGCTGCTGCTGATGATGATGATGTTGATCTCTTTGGATCCGATGAAGATGTAAGTTTTCATATTTTCGTGTAATCGATGTGTACCTATGACGTGGTTTTAATTATATGATTTATAATTTAGGATGCGGAAGCTGAAAAAATTAAAGAAGAAAGACTGAAAGCTTACGCAGAAAAAAAATCGAAAAAGCCCGCGCTTATCGCTAAATCTAGCATAATTTTAGATGTCAAACCTTGGGACGATGAAACTGACATGACGGAGATGGATACTAAGGTCAGATCTATCGAAATGGACGGTCTTGTTTGGGGAGCTTGTAAGTATAGACCAATTTCGGTATGGTAATTTCTTAAATTTCGCATATTAGAATATAAATCACATTTTACAGCTAAATTGGTTCCGGTTGGATATGGAATCAAAAAGTTACAAATTATATGCATTGTCGAAGATGATAAGGTATCTGTTGATGAATTGACAGAAAAAATTCAAGAATTTGAAGATTTCGTACAATCTGTCGATATCGCTGCGTTCAATAAAATTTAATACGTTTTTAATATCGTTTTGAAATTATCTTCTTGTTTTTATATTTTTCTGTTTAAATTAACTATTCATTTGTTTTTGAAATCTGTCACTATGTGAGATAATTTTTCATAAAAAGCCAATAATTTTACCTGAAATGTTTTTAATCTTTCTGTAAATATTCAATTTAAAAATACATGAATATTTAATGAATCTTCAATATGTTACATTTAAAAAAATCAATTTCGTTGAAAACATCTCTGGAAAACTCGGTAATATGGTGTTCGAGTAATTGATCTGTCACATTGAGAGAATCCAAAGAAGTGTAATCTTGCATAATCGTCGCATGATAGAACACCATCGTGATTACAATCCTATAACAAAATCACAACTTAATTTAGGTTTAATTTATGGTGCCACTTGCGTCGAATTGTGCTGAAAAATCCATTACGAATATTTTGTGGTTTTGCCAAATTTTCCAGTATTGAAACATAAATAACTTGTCAGCTGGTGTTTGTGATAGATTCGCATAAAAAAATAAATTTTGTGAGTTCGTGATTAAGAGATTTTTGAATTTAAATATTTTCTTAGAAGGACGATTTTCAAAAACTTGGTGATTTCATTTTTTTTTCAAGGTTAAAAGGAAAGCAATTCACATTTGCATAATCATATACGATTAGTTTGCATTCTGTTGAAATCTCAACATGAAGCCTAGAAAATAAAGCTTAAGAACGGCGTACTTGTATGAATTTCTGAATATACTGATTCACGGCCCTTGATGCACAATAGGAATCAATGGCGCAACGAACGAAAGCTGTAAAAGAATAATTGCAAAGATTATTTTTTGTAAGAAAAATCCTTTCAAATTTTAATCGATTAAAATGAGAAAAATTAAGAAAGATGGACTTCTGAGATTACTGCCTCATTACCTTCATCATTATTCGGATCATCTCCGAGCAACACAGGACTTCCAGCGTCTAACCAATACGGTTTACTTATTAAGAACATGCCGCAAAATTCTTCTAAACATCCTATAGTCTGATTGCATGCTGAAGCTGCTTCGCAAATGCACCCAATACATTTTTCGGTCCATCCAGGTGGCCATTCTTGAGTGGTCTCTAAAAAATTTATTCCAATGAAAAAATGAGAAAAAAATGACTTGTTGAAAAAATTTTTCTCTGTTGCCAACTTGTTGTAAATCTTACATGTAGGCTACAAGCTTGCTACAAGTCACGACTTGATGAAAAGTTCAAAATAACTAATCAAAAATTTCAAATTCTTAGTTATACACAGAAATATTACTTACGTTGTGCATACGCAACCTCCAACAATAACGCACAAAAAATTATGAATGCACACATGTATTTCATTTCACGCACCGTAATAACTTCACAATACTGCGAGCATGTCTTATTAATTAGGTGTGATTAGGTGAATAGTTTAAACAATCACACGTTGAAAATTAGTATTGTCCTCGGAGCGATTTCATCGCTATAGGAAGTATTATAAAATCGCGTATATCACTCGTTAGCGTTGATCTAATCCAAGATTGAATTACTTACACACGGATGGATTTTTTTTTCATTTTTGCACTACCCATGCGGTAAAGTTAATTTACATGTAAACCGGTTTCATTATATTTTTATAATCATTAATATGTTCTGGTTATTAACTTCGAATGCATGTGTTTTTAGATAAATAGGTATAAATTAATTTTTTGTCCATCTAAGTACTCATTTTAACAAATTTAATTATTTTAACGCAAAATTTGAACTAATGTGGATTCATAGTCGTATGAGGAGGAAATCCATGTGACCTTGACACAAACTTGGATTATGAGTAATTGACAGATGTACATGATGCATCGGCAGAACATCATGTTGCATCGTGTTTTTATAAAATGTTTCAGAAAAAACTTTTTAAGTTCTTGATAATATTTTCTTTTTGGATCTTATTTCAAAATTTATCCTTTTGATGAGTCACACATCGGCTATGTAGATAATTATGTTGTTTTACAGTTTAAAAAATATAAGTTCGTTTAGCCTAATAGAACGTTTTTAAGTGTTGAAGATTTTTGATCGGTTCAATGCCCATGTTTGGTAATATTGCCCCTAGATAAAAAAACTGACCAATTGTTTTTTGGTCATGTTGCTGAGACAAAAAATAATACGCGGAGGAATTACCTTTAGCGTCATGAAATTTATTGGCCGCTATGTTGTAGGCGAAACGGTAATAAATAATAATGGGTGCCTTCGTTTTTCTAAGCATTCAATCAAACCTACATAATAATTGATTAATGAATTTCCTTCCATTCTGAAATCATCGTTTAGGAATTTGAACGATTCAAATTAAAGAAATTTTGTCGAGGAAGATTGAGGAGGACTTAGGCGGGGTTTTTTCGAGATTTCTTCACTGCCTCAGGACCCATACTGTTTCTGTGAAAAAATCCGTTTTTCCCTCTAAAAAAAAACTCACTTTGAGTATGGAATATATAAAACTTGCGTACGTAGTATATAGCACAACTGTACTCTTCAAGTTGAAATGTATTACCTCTAGGTACTATTTAGACATCTTCCTTTTAAAGTTAACATTTTCGTATTTTTATTTATTTTTGTTTTAGAATAACAAATCAAAGGATAAACCTGGGGAACGTTCAAGATATCCGAAGACTGATATTCGATATTATCCTGAGCTGTAAGTTCAACTTGAGAGATGACAGATACCGATGAGCGTTGAGCCGAGATTTAATATGTGCAAGTATTTTTATTTATTTATCTTGATTTTTTTTTATAATTCCAGAATTTTTAAATTCACATTTTTGGTTCCAGAGTTTTGACCTTTGATTACCTCAGATTGTGAGTTTATTCTTTATTTTTTGAAATCATTTTCTAATGAATTTTCTCTTATTCTCTCGTGTTTGTTTTATTTTAGGATGCAAGATGATCGTGATGTAGGAATTTTAGATGTTATCAAGTTTTGTGGCTGATGCCGAATTTATGTTGATTCCGAAACAACGAATTTTAATAATTTCATGATAATAAAATTAAAAATCATAAAAGAAATAATATTTTATAAATTATACAGAAACTTCATTTTTTTTGAATTTGAATACTCGATACTCATTAACAGTGTGAAAAAAAACGAGTCAAGTTGAAATGTTAGTAATTAGCGTTCCTACCGATTTTTCTGTCAGTTATAGTCTTTGAAGTTCCATGTTTTCTCTCTTCGCTCCGCTGTCCGCCGCATTTATCATACTGAAGTAAATAGTGAGATAATCTTGATTTTTATTTTCTAATTCTCTACTTTGTAATCTAATTATGCATTTCTTTACACTTCTTTATTTATGTAAAAAATGGTCATGAGCATGAAGAAAAACAAAATTGATTCAATCAAATCATAGCTTTAGTTACTTTATTGTTTCAAAATTAATTGAATGTAGCAATGGGAGACAATTTCAGGATGCTGAAATTACAAAGTGAGTAAATTTTACTTCTTTCATAACTTATACAATGTTGAAATTATTTCGAAATTTTATTAGTCATTTGTTGTATTAAGTGATTATATAATATTACGTATTTGTCTCTGCGGCGAAGAGTGAATCATTATATTTAATTTTACAGAAGTGATAAATGAGGACACCAATGCCCAGGAAACCGAGATCTATTCGGAACCAATGTGGAAACCGGACTGTAAGCGTGCACTTATTTTGATCATTTTTCGTCTAGTCCATCTTATTATGTTTTTCTCTCATACAGTGTTCAAGCTCCAACAAGAAGCTCCAAAATGTACCGCTATACGTTGTTCTGAAAATGTAGAGGGAAGACCTCTATTTTATGGAAATGAGTACCATGGGCCCATTAATCATAAGAAGGCAGCTAAACTATTGTTAAATGATGGAGACTATTTGATCAGACTTAGTCCGTCTTCAGATAATTTTTATACACTTTCGTTGAGGTAAATGAAACTGTGGTAATTCTTGATTTTTTTTTTTTTGATTACAATGCATTACAAACTGAAACATTTTTTCAGATTGTGCGGTAAATTGGACCATTTCAAGCTATACTATGATGGTCAACATTACGTCCATAAAAAGAAACGATTTAATTCTATCGAAGATCTAGTTATGGACGGAATTATCACGTTATATTTAGAAAGAAAGGCGGGTTCTTATATAAAATTCATGCACGATATTCCATCATATGAAAAAAGTCCGTATGTGACGTTAAACAGAATTAAAAGAAAAACCTTCGATAAACACAAACAAGTCGAAAGTCTCCCAGATGTTGTGGTTAATTACGATAAACAACATGCTTTCAAGCCTCACACGTTCAAGGGTTTTTACTGGTGCGAATTCTGTGGTAATTTTTTATGGGGATTTATAGCACAGGGAGTGAAGTGCGAAGGTAATTTATTATTTGTATTCAAAAACTAAAAACTTTTCTGGTACATCAATGTGTTTGTAATTTTTTTTGTAGATTGCGGTTTCAGTGCTCACTACAGATGCTCGGAAAAATTACCAGCTGATTGTTGTCCAGATTTAAAACAATTACGAGGAGTATTTGGAATCGATTTAACTACGTTGGTTAAAGCGCATAAAACTACTCGACCATTTGTGATTGATATGTGTATCAAGGAAATCGAAGGCCGTGGTTTGGAAGCAGAAGGATTATATAGAGTTTCTGGTTATCAAGAAGAGATGGATAATTTAAGAATGGCTTTTGAAAAAGGTAATTTTCAAATAAATAGTTCTTAACATGTTATTAATTTTTCAGTTTCAAATTTTCTCCTAATTTTGCAGATGGAGAAAAAGCCGAAATTGGTTGTGAAGTTTATGATAACATTAACGTCATCGCTAGTATTTTAAAATTATATTTTAGATTACTTCCTATTCCACTCATCACCTACGATGCGCATCCCTTACTATTAAAATCTGTTGGTAAGTGTTTTCATCGAATGTTCTTTTTTTTGTTATTATTTTCTACGCAAAATTTCACTTTTTAGAAGTAACAACTCTTAAAGAGCAAATCAACAAAATAAAAATTGCTCTAGATGTTTTACCGCCGGCTCACTACAATACGCTTAAGTATTTAATTGAACATTTATACAGGTCAGTGACATCATAATAATGCCATAAACAAAGAACTTTCTTCAATTATAAATTATATTTCAGGGTCACTCAACGCAGCAGTGAGAATAAAATGACTGCGCAGAACCTGGGTACTGTGTTTGCTCCCTCGATTATGCCTCCGCCTGATTTTAGCAAAATAGGCGATAATATTCCAGATTTATGTAATGAAATAGCAGCTTTACAACTTCTCATTACGCATCATAAAATGATATTTAATTGAACTCTTGTAGCTGTTTATTGTTTGAAAAAAACATCCATATGTGAATCGCTATTAAAAAATTTTCTCAAAAAGCACCTTTGAATGGATGTAATATATGTGCAATATCTCGAATTATCGATATTTTAATCAACTGTGATATGAAGTAATGATTTTTTACAATCAAATTATTTTTATTGTATTCACTGCCTGTTTTTTGATCATTTAAGAGGCATTTTACCTACAAAATAATATTCATCCCTAGTCACATATACTTTGTGGGGTTTCATTTCTTTTCTGTACTTTTACATTCCCATATTTTTATCAATTTTGTGATTTTTTCTTGTGGTGGGGTATGTCAATTTTATACTAATGTGTGATAATTGGAATTGCGTTACTGTGTTTTGTAATTTTTTTTAAATGTTTGTACCTATGTCTAATTTTTCCATTTTTATACAATGTACCTAATTCTATTTTTCATCACTTTCATATTTAGTATGCTCGTAACAAACATTCCTTATCATTTATGAAAAAATAAATTTATTTCATAGAAATATTTAGTTTTTATTTGGAACCGGAATGTTGGTATGAATCATCGTAATGTATTATGATTAGTTCACTTAATTATATTTTGCATTTACCTCTACATTAAAATTTTCCATTCTTTAACTTTTTAAACAATGACAAAACACTCTGAATTTTAAAAGAAATTGTGTCGAGGGAGAGCCCTAATTAACACTTGCCTTTGGTCCCTTTTTACGCTCGACTACTCTGGACCACTGGTCCCCAGTCATTTTCCAACTTTCCGGATTGGGAAAGCAGACCATTATATGAGGAAAGCGGGAAATCCCTCGGCTGAGCTCAGATCGAATTTCGTAGCCGCCATCTTCGTTCGGATTTAGAAATCAGTCTAACCCCCTTATCAGTGAAATTCGTAGTTTTTGGAATTTTATCTTGGGGTACCTAGGGGTAATTAAGGTAAATGAAGGATGGTGTCGGGGGGTGTCGACGACGCCGAATCGAATGGCGTATTTGGTTTTTCGTTTTGATCATTACTTTCCGAGATATTGCGAGTTTGTTGGCGTAAAATTTATTTGCGATATCTCGAATAATAATGATCGTAACAGAAAACTAACTACGCTACTCTGCCATAGGAAAGACGTCTCGTGAAAAAGCTATAAAGTCACGTCAACAGCGTATAAAAAATTCTGCAGTAGAAACACCTACCGTAGTCTATAATTTTGATTTCACCAAAATATTCTGCGAATCAGGCTATTTCCTTCATACAGGTATTTTTCATTACTCATACCGCAATTGTATTTTCAAATGATAAACAAGTAAAAACAGCATCAGTTTCAGTACGGAATTGCTTTGCCGCTTATTCGCCATCGACATAGTGAACTGTGTAATATTTCCCCGCGATGCAGGTGCATTAGCGTATTTGTAGTATTTCGAAGAACACTCTTGATAGATAACAAATTAGTCATTCAAGTACGATGAATGTGATGCCATTTTCACAGTATACGTTTGCTAACCGTGCAAATACATTCTGACGTAAATTTCTATTCTCTGTAGCGTGAAAATTTCGCTCATTGTGATGGCCGAAAAATCGTCTTATCTTATATTGGGAGGTAAGTGTTTTTTAGTGTTTTATAACAGAATGAAAATTTTCAGAATTAAATCATTAGCCTATTTTTTTTTTCAAAAATTGTGTTTCGAGATACTAATGAAAAATAAAAACAAGTAATTTATTCTATTATTACTCTAGGTTGCGGTTTTATCGGAAGAAACTTGGTGAAATATTTGATCGATAATGATTTAGCGAATAGAATCAGAGTAGTGGATAAATTACCGCCGAAATTAGCGTATTTGAACGCACATCATGAGGCCGCATTTTCCAACCCGATTGTCGAATTTGTTAGCGCAAATTTATTAATTAAAGGTAACAAATTTTTCTTCCAATAACCAAAATATCAAACTAAACGAGTAATTTTTGCGGATAGATTCTCAAGAGGAGGCATTCCAAAGTGAAGAACCTTTCGAATATGTTATCAATTGTGCCGGTGAGACGAGATATGGTTTAACTGATGCCATTTATAACGATGGAATAGTTAATTTGACCATACCATGTGCTAAATTAGCCGCTAAATATAATGCGAAAAGGTTTATTGAAATATCTAGCGGATGTATGGCATCAAATGCTAAAGTAAATGTTACTTTCATCGTTATTTTGAAGAAAAAAAAGAATATTAATTGTAATATTTTTCAGGTTGCGCATAAAGAAACTGATCCCACCGATCCATGGACACCTATCGCTAATTTCAAATTGAAAGCTGAGAAATCCTTGACCACGATACCGAATTTAAAGTACACCATTTTGAGGCCAGCTATTGTCTATGGAATTGGAGATAAAACGGGAATTAGTAGGTGTTTTTATCGGACGTGGTTCGACGACTGTTCGTAATATTGATGATAAAACTATTTGCAGCTCCTAGATTAGTTATTGCGGCTGTTTATCAATACTTGGGCAAAACTATGAAAGTTTTATGGAATCGTGATTTATTAATGAACACAATCCACGTATACGATTTATGCAGAGCCATATGTTTCGTCGCTGCTAACGCCCAAACTGTCAGTCAAGTTTATAATGTCGTTGATGAAGGATGCACTACGCAAGGAATTATTAACGATATTATTTCTAAAATATTCAACATCCAAACATCATACATCGACAACATTATTACCACTCTGTTTAAAGATAAGGTTCGTTTATTAATATTCTAGAGGTTCTGTTGTTTGTGCTTCCGGCACGGATGCGATAAACGACTGACGAATATTTTTTTTTGTACCAGCAACAATTTTCAATATCCTGTAACCTATTTTTTTATTTACATGTTCTTGATTTTTTTTTTAGTTCGATCTCGATTCTATAGTAAAAGATATAAACGATGAGCATTCATCACCTTGGGCTCGTTTATGCGAAAAAAATAAAATCAGTAGTACGCCGTTATCGTCATTTTTGCATAAGGAGGAATTAGCGTATAAACACTTGTATTTAGACGGTTCTAAATTAACGGAATTGGGATTCTCATTAATTCATTCCAAGATTACAGAGGAACTTATTGTTGAGGTACGTTGCACCTTTTTTTTCTGTAATTTTGCATTTTATTTTATTCCACACGTGTTCCCCTCTTTTGTCTCGTCCTTGAAAAAATTCAGCTTTTTGAAAAAATGCTCGCTAACCTCACAGGGGAAATATTTTCTGATCTGTTAAAAGCATAACTTTTTCTTTCCCTCAACTCCACCAAACCCCTTGAGTAAAAATTTCACACCGAAATTATAATAATTAAAATGTCTTGCTTTTTGTTGCAGATTATAAAAGATTACTCGGAAAGGAACTTATTCCCAAAAGGTATCGTTTCTAAGTGAAAATGCAAGTTGGCAACTTTTTTATTCGCTGAAATTAAAGCCACAACAAAACACATAGGAAACCGACGAAAATACAAACGATTTCGTTACACGAACACGTCGTAAATAATGTTTGTCTTTTTTGCGTCGCGTCGTGCTCTCTTGGAATACTTGCTTGCGTCGTGTATTGAAATCGTATTGTAATTTTATATTCCGAACGTCGTTAGTAAATTGTCAAGGTCTTAGTTGTCACGTCAATGGTTTAATTTCGGTTTTACCGTATTCAACGACCAAATTCTTCTTTGTTTTTGTTACATACAAAGGAACAAATTAACGATATGTGTTGTATGATATTGATGATTTGTGGTATTATGTTACATGTCATCGTTCAACCATCCGTTTTTGCTTGATTTTTAATCGATAAATTTTTCGTTTTATTTTCTGGTTACCCATTTTTGTATTTTATTCGTGTTTTTATTCGTCGTATATGTTTTATTTACATACCAATTGTAAGCTAGTCTATGTACTTTCATTTATGCGTATTGTATTTCTTTCCGTTCTACGTTTTATTGCAATAAAGTATTTTTCCTAGCAGGAATCGTTTTTATGAAGAAAAAACAGATATTTTAAAGACGAAGAATATTCGTTTGAAACTTCAAAGTTTACATTTTTCTTTTTTACATATTCGAAGCTTTTAAATAAGCAACTTCTTTCTTCGTAGAATACCGCAACCAATAAGTATAATGTCAGCTTAAGCAGCAATGTTCATATGAAATATTCCACTGTTTCAAATTCATATTACGATTTCATCGATCATATCTAAATCCTGCAACGATTTACAAACAAATGTTGAAATTATCGTACGTTAGTTTCCTCAATATGTAATGTTACAAGTTGAGCTTTTTTTTTCACATTTTATTACCAGACGGAAAAGTTTAACGAATGGTTTTAATTGAGTTTTTTACTCGCCTCTGTCGCCGTCCGACTACGATCTTATTTGTAAGACGACATTATTGGAAAAAACACTGCCGGTTATGATGATAGATTGCAATTTTCGGAACACCTGTTCCATCATCAATCATATTTTTTCGTCACATATTAAATTCTGTAATTCAGACGTATTCTATCGAGGTAGTGTAAATAGAGTGTAACCTTGTTTCAAGCGAGCTGAAATTTTCATTTAAAATTTTTTACATCGTCGTTTTGCTATGCAAGAAAGTCAGAATATTAATTTACCAATCACGTTTTTCCACAACTTGCCTTCGCGAATTTATTGTCAGCTTTCGGCGAAGATAATTACTAAATATCTACTTTTGAAGGTAATGTGATTACTGATTAGGTACGGTTTACCTTGATATTGCAATGTTCAGGTGAATATGCGCAGAGCTTTTAAGCGAAAGGTTAAACTGAACTTGAAACCTGTGGTGCGAATGATATAATATTGATGATTTTATTTAACGTTATTATTAAGAAATATCATATTTTATTCAGGATATGAATATGAACCGTGAAATATTAATAACTATGGTAATGTTTGAATGAAAAATTATATTGAAATTCGCGAACAGGAAATTATAAAACGTCGACGTGTGATATGAAAATTCTTAAATTGAAGGAAATTTGATGATTCGATATCATAATCAGTTTTCTATCGTGGTGACGTATCTACTATCTTACCTCCACCTACTTGATCAGAATATTGATAAATTCGTCTAAAATGGTTATTGTATTGAATAATTAATGCTATTTCAATATTGTAAACTATTTACTTACTCGTTTATCTAAATGCAACCATCGAATCAATTTTTATAATTAATGTAACGAATGAAAAAAATGATAAATTACGTTTCCATCAACGCATAACGCTAAAAAATTAACTGCTTAGGCGTAAAATTATACGTGACATTTAAAAGTGGTATTTGCAATTGAAAAAGGGGGTTTAATTTCGATTAAAAGAGTAAAACGCACCAACGCGTACCTGTAAAAAGAACTTTTTTCAAAAAAAAAAATATTCGAAAGTGAAACGCGTACTGACGACGTAGTAAAACAAAAAAAAAACGCGAAAATAATACGACTTTCTAAATTGGTCTTTGAAATTGAAGCGCTTTCAAATGTAAAAACGAGACGACTTGTCAGAAATAATTCCACTGGGATGTACTGCCATTATACGGATGATTAAAAGACATTCCTCGTATAAAAGAAGTTTTCATTTTTTCTATCTCCATACTTGGTTCATTCAAATTGCCAACAAGTTGATAGAAGAAAACTTATACGTGGAAAAACGTCGAATGGTAAGGAATTCATTTTCCATTATTCGGCCACGCAGCCACGTGCATTTTTTTACGACCGCTGTATCTAATTGTTTAAAATCTACATTTGACTTCTTGGACACAGAGAAAGTTATTTTGTCTTTTTATCTATACGTGAAAGGAATTTTCAATTTAATTTTTTCTCATTCGATATGTAGCATGTTACTGTAAGAATGTATTTTAATTTTTTTCAACATTACAATAAAATACTTGTAAATCTCGAAGTTGATTAAATTTCGTAGTCGGAAAATCTGAAATACGGAAAATAAACGAATGCACGAATAACGCTAGTAAAAGTAAAAATACAAAGAAACAGAAGCAGACACTTGAAAGCTTTCTTTGTTAACTTTATCGTTTTCGTCACACGACGCATTCCAAGCTGTAGCAAAATTTCCGACGAGACGTAAGAATAAAGAGAGATATACGCTTCGTAAATAAAAATAAATCGAAAATAACGAAAAAAAAATGAAATTCGCCGAAATTCTTTTTACCATTTATTTACTCGAGGCTAACCCGCGTAAAATTGAATTTCTTCATTATAATTTTTAACAGCTTCGTATCTCCGTTGAGATAAATTTTAAAACACTTTGAAAATTGATGCTTTGATACTCCTTAAAGACACCACTTGTGGCTGTCTTGTTAACTGGATTACGTTTTAAGCGGAGACAAAATATATAGACTTTGTTTGGTCCGTGCCATGTAGCGTGGTAAGTTATGCCAAAAATTTAACGTAGTTGCTTAATCAGAACCTCACAAGTTTCTCTATTACGATGGTATCATCCGCAAGATGTAATCTTTTCCTAAAAAGAACCACCGGAGTTGCGTAACCGCCGTTTAACCAGGTTGTATAATTTTTACATTTGAAAAGTTTCGGTGGTTGGATTATCTCTCGTTCATTAATAACGTCGAAATTTCTCATCATTGTTCGCTCGATTACGTTACACGTTTATCGAAAAAACAACTTTTTTTATTTTTTAAACAATCGTAATTTTTACGATAGATTATTAGGGAATTACGACAATTCGTACGAAAGGTATAGTAACAAAAGCCAACACACGTAAAAGCGCTATAAAAAGCGAGAAAATAGTGTCAAAGTTTAATAGAGTAAATAAAAGTAAAGAAAATGTCATTGTTTTTGGTTGATACGTTGAAGAGATTTTAATCTGATTCTGCACGAAGATACTTTAAATTTTTACCACTTTTTTGATCGATTTATTTAGGGGCAAACTCGTGGTAATATGGTTATACACGTTGACTCATAAATCACAAGGTTTATGGTGTATTTTTTATTCTACGAGAATGTAGATACCAACGTAATATCTCTCGGTTCGTTGTAAAAGAAATATTTCCAAAGAGTGAAGTATCTAAGGAGATATATTTTGAGTAATTTTATAAACCGCCAAAAAATGCGACAGAGATTTTCGAGTATTAGAATTAAGTTACATTGTAAGTGAAGTATCAGCGCCGGATCATGGATTTCGTAGGCAACTAGCAATCAAGGCTTTCATAAACCCCCCACGCCACGGAAAAACTTCACAAATTTTTTTTTTAAATATAAAAATCGTTAAAAAGTTATATTCATGAAAAATAAAACACTCATAATACGTAGAAAAATGGAAATAAGCATAGTTTAAAATTTCTTAATAATTTCTTGTTACTTTTTTTTCTTTTTTTGGTCGCCATATTTCATGATAAAAGGCTATGGGCAGGTAAGCATAAGCGATTTGCCCCCTGGTCCAGATTTTGATGATATTTGGGGGGGAGGTGAGTACCATCGAAAAACGTTCATGACCAAATTTCAGCTCTCCCCTCCCGCCCCGTTTCCGAGAAATAATTTTTTTTTCGAAAATCAGATAGGAATTTTTTGCTTAAATTACAGTAAACTAATTTAATTGAAATTTTTCTACATAATAGACCCTTATAAGGGCCTCCTATGAAAAAATCAACAGCCCATCACTCCAATTTTTCCCCTCTAAACAGGCGTTTTCAATTTTATTTATTTTTTTTAGATATCTATCTCACTCCTTAAAATTTTCAAACTTCATTTTTTAGATGTATTTTCGACCCCTACATATCATATATTTTTTTCAAAATTTTACCTCCACGGGGTCGTGGTCAAAAATCGCAAAAACCGCGAGCGCGCGTTAGCCGAACTTGCCACTATGCGGTAGCGCCTCGTTTACAGTTACGCGCGACGTTGCGTTAGGCACGTTACTACAGGCCTAACGCAACGTCGCGCGTAAGTGTAAACGAGGCGCTACCGCATAGTGGCAAGTACCGATTACCTCGCGCGCGCTTAAGCTCATTACTTGAATAATTTTTTTCTCAAAATCTACCGATTTTTGGGTTATGGATCGTATAACGTTTTTTGTTTGAAATGATTTTAAGATCATTTTGCGATTTTTTTGGACTGGAAAAAGACGATTTAAATTACATACAATAATTGACTTTTTTTTAGAAGCAAAACGAAGCAAAAAATTACATACAAAAGTCGACTTTTTTGACTTCAAATGCAGGTGCTTTTTTTACTAAAATGTAATTTATAAAATAATAATTGATCAAAGGCTGTAGGTAGATTACCATAAGCGATTTGCCTCAGGGTCCAGATTTTGATGATATTTGGGTGGTAGGTGGGTACTATCGAGAAACGTTCATGACCAAAATTTCAGCTCCCCTTTCCCCCCTTTTTCGAGATTTTTTTTTTCGATAATCAGATATGAATTTTTTCCTCAAATTATAGTTGACGAAATCAATTTAAATTTTGATACATGGTAGACCCTTATAAGGGCCTTCCACGAAAAAATCAACAACCCCCCACTTCAATTTTTTCCCCTCCAAACGGGCGTCTTCGACTTGATTTTTTTTTAACTATCTATCTCAACTGGCATAATTTTTGAAACTCATTTTTTCGATGTATTTTTGACGCCTAGATGTCGTATATTTTTTTCAAAATTTTGCCTCCTCAAAGTCATGGTCAAAAATCACAAAAATCGTGCGCGAGCGTTGGCCGAAACTTCCCACTAGGCGATAGCGCCTCGTTCACCGTTGCGCACGGCACCGCGTTTGACCTGTAGTAACATGCCTAACGCAGCAACGCGCGTAACCGTAAACGAGACGCTACCGCACAGTGAGAAGTACCAGTACCCACCTACCACCCAAATATCATCAAAATCTGGACGCTGAGGCAAATCGCTTATGGTAATCTGCCTATGGCCTTTTTTTACCACGTCATTCAATGTACTTATGGAATATTTAGCCTATTTTTGTTCGTTTTTTTTTTTACCATCGTTGAATAAAAACAGAATTTATAAATCAACATTTATTCGCAAATTCATTCGGAATTTATCACTTTATAATAAAAAAAAGTTAACAATTACGTCAATTTAATTAAATATTCATCTAAATGGTACGATTAGTAAAAATTGTATTTATAACCGCGATTAATTTAAATAAAATTATTCGATATTGAGCATAAATGCATAATCCATTTAAACGCGTTAGAAATGTAGCATAAATAAAGAATTACAGCTTGAAAGAGAGGAACTTTTATACAAAATTGAATTTTTGGAAAACCTTATTTATATAACATGGTATATTACAACGTAACGGATACATAATTTACAAATATATTCTAGGGTGAAAAAGATGCACGAAAATTTGATTTCAGCTTTCACTACCCTTGGTAATTGCGTTTCGGTTCTCTTAATCGCATTTGAAATTTTTACAATATACATTCGATTAACAATATCTTGCTTTATTCGCCTACAATATCTTTAGCAAAAAGTACTGATTATTTAACGTGAAATTTGCAAACTTGAAAACATGTTATAACACGACGACCCGATGAAGCTAAATTAACGCAAGATTCGTATAACTTTCCTAGACCAATATGAGTAATAATTCAGAAATTTTCCAACACTTTTTACCCTACTGTAAACAAATAAACGAAGCAACGAGAAAATTCGTACATTAATAGCTCGTTTCCTTTACGCGGGTATTTGGGATGGTCATAATATAAAAAAACCTCCCCAGCAATCCGAAATTCCTCTCATACCGTCGGCTAACCGCAATTTTATTGTAGAATCCGAGTTTTACCATTTGTAGGTTAACTAGAACATCGTTTAAATTCTTCGTCTTACGTTGGCTCGGCTAACGAATCATATTACATTCCATACGATATTCTGGACTGACCACGGGCGTTAATTTTAGCTGAGAAAAATTATGATTTTCGATTCTGCCGCGTGATGAAGTACGAACACGTATTTTTTCCAATTACCAAATACATCGGAAGGTAATCCACACTCTTGGAATTTTTACACGGTCAATTATAACACTTACGATACGCTTTAATGCTATATTCATCAATTTAATTTTCAATTTGGAGCTTTAAATTGAAAAAAAAAATCCAATCGAGGGTTATTTTTAATGAAAGTAACTCGAGCTTTGAGCTTTTTCACGCATCGCCTTTCGATTTCGATAAGGAAAATACGACATAGATAAGAGTCTACAGGGTGTATCGTATATGGAAATAGTTCGCTGCAGGTGTTCGCGTCGTGCGTTTTCCGAGTCCTATTTTACATTCATTCTGGAATCGTGTACGTACTTCTAATTTGTAATTTCGATAACGTGACTTTTTCACGGGTTCTTTGTGTTTTCCACGATAGGGAATTTTTCTGTTATACGCCAAGATTTGTCGGATTTTATTAAAAATACATCGGCGTTGCATTATTGGCGCACAAATCGGCGCCTGGTGTACGAACTAAGCTCAAAACGAATTGTTATGCCAAACGAACGCCATTTTAACGTGAAACAGTCGCATATGGGGTTTGGATGCGTTTTATCGCGAAATTATCCGCGTTATCGAATGTTATACCCATAAGACTTTTTGTGGCCAATTTCCCAACGCGAGATAATTTTCGCGAGTTGTAACTCGCGAGATTTACAAGTTTGTAAATTATCGAAATTTATCAAAAATCTGTTTCGGTGTTTTACAAACGTGTAACTTCGAAGATCACGCGTTTCAATTTTTACTTTGTTTTCGGTTTCCACAAATACGCGATGGAAATGTGGATAATTACATGATTATGCAATATAATTGTATGTGTTCGATGTTCGATGTTCGTATCGTACAAAATGTTTTTAACTTGTGACAAACTTTATGCAATAAATAATAAACAAATATTAAACTCATTTTAGAAGTTATAAGCGGGCCGATTTGGCCTTTTTGTTCAAAAAAATTGAAATTAAGATGATAATTAGACGATCCCGTTGAATGAAAATTAAAAAAAAATTCTATAATATTTGGGGGTGAAAGAAGCACTTAAACCCGAAGTTTCAAAATTCTCACTCAGCCAGATCATGGCGAGAAACTAAAAAAACATACAAAAATCAACTTTTTAACTCGAAAAAAATCGCAAAATTATCTTAAAATTATTCACAACAAAACACGTTATACAGTCAAAAGACCCAAAGATCGGTAGATTTCGAAAAAAAAATTATTCGATGAATTCAAGCGCGCGTGCGGTCATCTGCATTTCCCACTGTGCAGTAGCGCTTCGTTCGTAACAACGCGCGACGCGCTGTGAAACAACATGTGGCGCGTAGTTACGAGCAAAGCGCCACCACACGGTGGGAAATGCAGGTGACCGCGCGCGCTCTTGAGTACATTACTTTTCACCATGATCCCGCGGAGGGAAAATTTTGAAAAAATATTTATATTATTTGGGGGTCGATAGGGCATCTACTATCAAAGTTTTTCAAAATTTTCACTCAACGAGGCTACAGTTAAAAAAAAACAAGTCAAGAAACGTATTTTGGTGGGGGTAAAATGATTATAGGGTTGTCGACTTTTTTGTGTACGTATAGACCATACATAAAGTTTTAACACGTCAAAATTTCAACCTCTCCCCTCTTACCGTTTTTGAGAAAAAAATTCCCATCTGTTTTTCAATTAGGATTTTTTTTCTCAAAATGGGATGAGGTAGGGGGGTTTGAAATTTTGCTCATGAACGTATCTCATCAGTACCCAACTACCACCTTAAATTTCAATTTTTTTGAACAAAAAGGCCGAATCGGCCTGCCTACTTGGTTATGGCCCTTCGAAAATCACATACAAAATTTCCCACAAAATGTTTAGAAAAATCTCGTAAATTTAAATGTGTTTTTTTTTTTGGTATTTTAAAAACAGATGAAATTGGAAGTGACGAAGAATACAAAGCATCACGTCAACTTTTTTTTTCAACTCACCCAGTCTGTATGATTACATTAGGGGTAAAGCTTCATATTGCGCGGGTTGCATAATTAAACTAGACAAAAGTTCTGTAGTTACTATCTTATCTTCCAACTCATTGATTGCTTCTGTAGTATAATCACTTCATTTATGACATAAGTAACGAGATTAAAGATGATTGATGATAATACGAGGGACGATCAAAAAGTAAGTTACAATTCGCGATGATTCAATGAAAAAAAATCAGAAAAAGTAAAGTTTATATATTTTTAGAATCCTTGATCATTGCTCTATTTCTCTACGTAATCGTCTAAATTATTTAAACATTTTTCGTAACGTGGTACGAGTTTATCAATACCTCCGCGGTAGAACATTCCTCCAACTTTTTCTAGCCATTCCATGACAAAATTTTTGTATCGTTTGAAAAATGCTCTCCATCCAAAGCATTTTTCAGCGGACCAAACAAATGGAAGTCACAGGGTGACAGGTCAGGGCTATAGAGTGGATGTGACCATACTTCCCATTTAAATTTCTCCAGAAGGGCACTGGTTACATCGGCGCAGTGAGGGGTGGCGTTGTCATGAATGAGAACGATTCCATCGGACAATTTCCCAGGTCGGCGACTTTTGGTGCGTTGAAAAATGCTTTGGGTGGAGAGCATTTTTCAAACGATACAGAATGCAAAAATTTTGTCATGGAATGGCTAGAAGAAGTTGGAGGAATGTTCTACCGCGGAGGTATTGATAAACTCGTACCACGTTACGAAAAATGTTTAAATAATTTAGACGATTACGTAGAGAAATAGAGCAATGATCAAGGATTCTAAAAATATATAAACTTTACTTTTTCTGATTTTTTTTCATTGAATTATCGCGAAGTATAACTTACTTTTTGATCTTCCCTCGTAAGTGTTTTCAATCAAGGGAATTCATGTTATTGTTATGTGTTAATTTACATAATAAAATAAAATAAAATATTCATTATCAGTTTATCACTATTTATTAAATTTTTTTTCATCGTTTTCTCGACGAGATGATAAAAAAGGTATAAATGAAATCAAGATAAATTAATATAATAAATGTTTTACGTAAATTTGGTTATGCAACCACGCAACAAGAAGCTTTTTTGAATCAACTAACTCAATTTAATAAAATATTCGTTATCGTTGTTTATCACTAATTTCTTGCCAATTTATCATTCAAAAAATAAAATGGATGATCAGCAAAGGCATACAAAATATTAAATTTTTAATCAAATTTAGTCAAGTTTGATCATGCAAACCGAAATAACACAAACCTCCGTCTCAAGCTTGGTTATACAATTCGTCCAACATAAAGCTTCAGTTTTCATTATATCAACGGTTAGATCATCAAATCGCCCTTTTGGAAAAAAAAGTAAAAAAAAGTCCAAACGGTAATTACAATATAAGGTAATTACTCGGGTAACTTAATTACTGGGCATTTCTCGCTGCAACAATTATTTTATAACGAAGATATTCGACGACATAAAAAAAACAATTTATCATTTGCATTTCGCGTAGTCATTAATTTTAATTCACACAGGTATTTTTTGAAATATGACAAAAACTTTACCCGCAACTATATGATGCGCTCGAGTTGAATTTACATTTTAATGCGTTTGTCTGCAGTGCACAAAACCTGCGAATTTTTCAACCACAAAGAGTAGCGATTCGTACACGATTTAAAAAAACAAATACACAAAAACATACACACGTCTAACGTAGAAAAAAACATAACGTATACAAAAAAATAGGGATCAAAGGGAAAACTGGGCAAGTTTCAATATGGAATTCATAGATAACTAAAAACCTATGGCATGTTTCTGTTGTCAAGTCACCGATGCCATTCCGTCAGGATAAGGTGACATCCGAAACGAAGGATGTTCGCTGGTTTCTCTGGCTGAGCAGAAACTCAAGGCGAAACATAAAAGCAATAGCGCCACCGCTGAGCCCAGTAGGTACACGCTCCACGAAAGTTGGCATGTTCCTGCGAAAAAGATACGTACGTTAATTTTCCGCATCCCTTGAAGTATAAAAGCGATTCTGGTTTTTTTGGCATTCCTTCTATAAAAAATTTACCCATTTTGAAAATTGTCGTCCGCGACGAAAATCGCGCGTTGAAATTGTTCGGTAACGAGCCCCTAGCGTAGTATAATTTTGCCAACTTAAGACGCAATTTATGTGCGACGAAAATAATTTAAAATGAAAATATCGCCGGCAATCTTACTCGTTAGTTTTTTCCACGACCGCCGTTTAATTACTTAATAACTCTGAAATAAAACCCCCAATTGCGATATAAACGAAAGTACGACAAAAAACACGCTCGTAACGCCTCAGACGTTTATAAATCGTCACCAGTTTATTCAACGAAACGAGAAGTATTCGTTGGTACGAAGTATCGCTCAAGATTTCTCCACCGTTTCACGTATCTCTGCTGCGACATCGTCGTTATAATGAATCGTGCGATTTTTAATAGCCTCCCTGAGCACTTTTAACACGTCCTAAAAGGTTCGATTTTCTAAAAGATGCTCTTTACATTGTGCAAATTTTTCAAGTGCGCACGAACGTGTATAAACGTCGGTGATTCGAGCGTTGCGGTCGGAATACTCGTAAATTCGCCTTAACGTCAGAACACAGAAATACGCAGATAAAGCGATGCGGAACTCGACGAATCGCCATATTTGTAGCATTCATTATTCATACATAACTACGAATCCCTCAGATGTTTCTTATCTGAGGCAATCGCAACAAATGTTACTAGCACGATTTACAATTTTAAGCTGGAAACAATCGCCGGAGTTCTTTGCCTTAATTATAACAGCAAAAAAATTCCAACAGCAAGTTTGTCTCGAGAAAATAGGAAATATTTTTAAAAACGGAACTCCACCGAAGAAATTTACTTACCAAGCTTATAAACTGCAGACGAATTCCCGCAAGATTGTTTTAATTCCCTGTTATCCCAGCCGACGGGATATACAGCGCCGCCACCGCAGACAAGTAAAGCTGAAAACATTCACCAAAATTATAATTTACTTTTACTTCGCCATCATAACTTTACCGAGCTTTTATATTATAACAAATAATACGCGTCGTTAATTTATATATGTAGTACTTTTGTATACTGTATATACGAATTACTTTTGGCTTTTCGTTTTAAGGGATTTTCTTATTCGTATTCATTGGGTCATTTGTTGTGTTTTCCTCTTTTTTGTTTTTTTTTTTTTACTTCACGCTGAAAAAAATACTCTCGCGACAAATCCGATCTATTCGGCGAATTTAAAACCATATACTTTGCTCAATTTACTCGAACAAATAAAAAATTACTCCGTGGACATTACAACAGGAGTTAATTTAAAATTATGACTTCGTAGACCGCTTCTTTTTTTTCGTCGTTTAAACCTTTGCGAATATTTTCGACGAGATTTTCCCTCTCTTTTTTTTTCTCAAATAAACAATGCTGAAAAGATTTACGTTTTTGTACGAGTTTATACGCGTAATTTGCCAGAAATATACCCCTTCTGCATTCGATTCACCATTGCGTCTGAGAAATTGCAATAATCGTTATCATAATTCGTACTCGAAGGTTACTTGAAATTCGTGTAGTTTCCCTTAGTACGCGAAGCAAATTTTACGTTTTTTAGTTTTAATTATATTGGCAATTTCTTCGAGATTGTAAATCGTTACTTCGTTAGGTATACGCGATGATGGTATTTTGGGCAACTTTTACGGGGTAATTTGGAATTTAGCATTTGGTTTTAACGAGTTATGGTTTTAATATGGTGCGAAATTAAGCAGGGAAATCATTACGATTTGGGTTTTGGTATCGGTTATTTTTTTCATCGAGAAGACAATTTTGTTTTGATAATTGACATTCTTGTTATATATGGAAACGAAACGGAAACGAAATTAAAACAAACTAGAAACAAAACAGAAACGAATTGGAAACGGAAACGGAATGTAAACAAAACGGAAACGAAATAGAAACGAAATGGAAACAAACTGGAAACGAAATAGAAACGAAATGGAAACGAAACAGAAACGAAATAAAAACGAAACAGAAACGAAATAAAAACGAAACAGAAACGAAACAGAAACGAAACGAAAACGAAACTGAAACGAAATAGAATTGAAATGAAAACGAACTGGAAACGAAATGGAAACAAAACAGAAACGAATTAGAAACGGAAACGAAATAGAAACGAAATGGAAACGAAACAGAAACGAAATAGAAACGGAAACCGAATCGAAATATAATTCGGAATTTCTCGGTATTTCCAGGAAAGCTGAGCTCGATACAAAATTCCCCAATTTCCCTCTCCCCTCTCGACGACTTCGTACAAAAGACAAAGTACAAACTTCTTCCCAAAAAAATTATTCAATTAAACGGTATTTGAGCTCCGAGGAATTTCGTCTCAAAAAAAACCTACTCCGTAACGCGTTCTTCACCAAAATTAGTTTTTTCATTTTCAAAATTCGAAGACATTACACAGCCCACTAGTTTTCATCTCGCTGCATCCATCCAACCCTTGGGGTTACATTGAGAAATATTTTGTTCGCATTTTTGCCATTTATAAGGCAAGTGAATCACGTTACAAGGTATTCAGAATTATCGCGGATGCCCTTGAAACGAAAGCAGCCAATTAACGAACACGCGACGTGTAGGTAGATGAATATCTTTTGGGAGATGATGAAAGTTCCAAAAAGGGATCGACGTTTCGGGTTAATTTTTCAGTGACGTAGAAAACGAACCTTTTTCAATACGCGGATTTGACTGGAATTATTTCATGTTGAGGATGCATTCGAGTGGACAATTTTGGAGTAGTGGATTTTTAACGAAAGAACGTTTTTTTCTACGAATTTCAAGTTTTATTTTCATTCTGGTAAAAAGATGGAGAATGAAAAATTTTCAGTAAAATTTCTTGAAAATTCTTATAGAATTGTCATTAATTTCGTATGAATTTTCTTTTTCGGTTTTTTTCTGATATTTTATGTAAAATACGAAAATTTTTTCGAGTAACTAAAAGGTTCTACCGTTTTCAAGCAATTATTTTTTTCAACTTTTAAATTTCTATGCGAGTTTTTTTGAACCAAAAATCGAAAAAAATTTCTCGAAATAAAAAAAAAATTCGAAGAAAGTGGAGTAAGATTTTTATGTAGTGATAAAAATACAGAAGGATGGAATTTTTTCGAACCTTTCAAATTGGAGAACACATCCCCCCGCCCTACGGCCAAAAGAAGCGCGTGGGTTTTCAATCTGAGGCGATCATTTTACCTGATTCTGCAACTTTATATCCCGGTTGATATTCAAATCATCTCATAGGCTAATTGAAATCTCGAGTTTTCAATCATCGCCGTTGAAATTAACTCGCGAAATAAACAAGGCGAATTCACCGAATGAAAAAATATCGCGCCAGTTACCAAAATAAGCTTTTACGGCGGCACCACCTTGGAGTATATTTTTCCATAATCATTATAAACTGCGATAAACACGGAGAACGGGCGGAATGGCGAAATATGTCCTCGTAATTCGTTCTATTTCACGGCGCAATGGAGTTGTACAGCGCATTTTTCATATTTCCGAACTGGCGGATTGGTTTTCGCGATCGGGACCTGCGAAATCTTGAGAAACCCTACGAAGTGTGCTATTACAGAAGACGAAACGTTTTGTACGGGGGCTATATCGAAATAAACGTGACCTTTTTGCAGGATAGAATTCGTGCGAAGGGTTTAGCCGCGTACGAGATCACATTTCATTTTACATTCAACGGATACGCCTGGTTGTTTGTCTCGTTAATTATTCAAAAGCTAAGTAAGCGCCTCAAAGTAACCGCTAATTCTAATAGAAAGTTGTAATTATCAGTCTTGGATTTTATGCTGCCAATATCATCATTATACCACAACAAGCTAGAAATCTAAGCGACTTTTTGATCAACGCTGCGAATCCGCGCAAGAAGATTTAACGAATACATCTAAATCAAAACCGTCGCGAGTGTGCTAGCAAGATATGGTTTTTTTTTTCACGCTGCGAAATTACTTTAATTATTCCGTCAAGGTTTAAAATCTTGAGTAGTGAGAGCATTCACCCTGTTTGAACTCTCGACGAAATTTTCCAGCTTCGCGAACGTCACTTTGAAAATATACCCGACGAAAAATAAAGCTTTGTAATTAATCCAAAGTATCAACACTTTTTAGTCTTATGAAAAGCGGTTATTCTTTTCACAGCATACATAACCGCAGCCACGCGAGAAGTACTCGACAGATATAAATTTACTCATTTATTCACCAAACACAGAAAACATTCATTACAAAAAAAATCTTACAAGCGTTTGACAAAAATTTCCACCATGTTGACGTCGTACCTAAGCAAATCCTTTCGCGATATTTCGGTTAATTAAAACGTCATCTAACTATTTGACCCTTTTTGGGATATATTTGCTTTAATCCAAACAAACGTCTATCTACAAACGCATACGTATTCGATGACCAGTTAATATTTACATCTAAAGCTGACCGATGCGGTTATCTAGGTTTTATTAATAGTAAGCGTATTATTTCATCCGAATGCCGAAGAATCAATGAAAAGCCAAAGTTCACGTGAATTTTTCACAAAGTCTTCCAACATAGGTACTTATCCCTTTAAAGTTTTACTCGTTATTTAAACGCTCAAAATGAAGGGAAATGGTCGTAAATTAATTTTCAATTATAAATACCAAAAGCGAAACTAGTTCCAATGCATTCGTTATTTTCAAAGTTCGCTTTCAAAATAGAAAATTCAATTTCACCAGTCGAACGTAATATAAAATGTTGAACAAACGCGTCGATTCATCACTTTATTTTCAACAACTTTGTTCATTCTCACCACGATTATTTATGAAAATTATCAACAAATTAGATTACTTTTTTTCGCCATCAAAAAAATATCAATAAATCTAAAAAAATAATATTGTTTGAAATTTCAAAGAAATAATGCTTCGTGTTTCATCATGCTGAAAAATTATAAATTACACAGGGTGTTCCAAAGTAGAAGGCCTTTCACCCGGTAACTATGCAATATAAGCTGAGTCTATGTATGCACGTTTGCCTAGCCTTCGGACCGCAGGAGCAACGGTATACTCTTTTAAAAAGAAGTTTTTTCCTATTTTGTTTAATTTTGAATAATTATACCTCAATTACTAAAATTGATAAAAATATGCAGTTTGTTCTGGGAGAAAGAGAATTTTAACTAGATTTGTACTAGACCAATATTCAAGCTTTTAAATGACAAATTAAAAAACAAAACGCAATTTTCATCATTTTTATTGAATTATCTAACATTTTTATATCATAGCATATGACTTTATTTCAAAATGATGTAAATTTTTAGCATTTTCAATTTTTGGACGACCATAACTTTTCAACTATGCTAGATAGAGAGGTGAGGTTTGCGGCATTGAACAGGGCACCCTTTCCCCCTCCAGAATTATTGGTCAAAATATGAGAAAATATTTTTTTTTAAATTCACGAATTGTTGAAAAACTTGACTCATAAATTTTCATTCTCCTTGCAAGTGTTTCTAAGCTTAGATTAAATATTTTGACGCTCTATGCTCAATAACATGCCGCTTTTATTCCTTTTTGTAAGATTTACCGTCTTCCCCCATTCCCCTCTGAAAATTTTTCAACAAATATTTTTTCGACTTGAAAATAAATAAAAAAAATTTCATTTTCCTGGGGAAAAAATTGAAAAAAACGTAAATCACGCAAAAATAATGTATAAATTTAATAAAAAATTTATTTCCAATATCACTCATTGAATATGCTTTTGGGCTTTTACAATGGAAATGATTTTTTAAATCTCACAAAATTCCAAAACGTCCATAATTTTTTTATTATCACAAAAAATGCCAATAAAAAAATTTAAAAAAATAACTTTGAAAATTGAGAAAAAAATTTATTTTATTCCAAATCTGATTAAAATTTTTTTTTCATTTTTCAATCTATTCTGTACCATTGTAAATTTTTTAAAGATTTCTTTCAGTTCTAACCAGGTTTTCTTTTGGCACTTTTATTTATCTTTTTTTATTTTACAGAATTTTTGAACCGTTTGTTAACACATGAAAAAAATATTGAAAAAAGTGATCATAAAATTTGAACACTTCTCAAGGCAAAATAACAGTAATTCTTTTTATTTTAATAACATATTATGTATATGCTTCTATGGCAAACTAAAGTAGTGAAACTTCATCAAAAAAAAGGTACCAAAGGATAATGGAGTAGCGATTTTTTTTTGGTCATGGCAGAGATAACATTAGAAGAATTTTACGTAGTTCGAGGAAAAGTGGGAAAAGTTTGATCCTGTGAAACCTTCCGGCTACGGCGAATTTAATCACACGAAGGAAATGAAACTATGTTTATAAACGCATATATACGTAGCAATTTCGATGGTGTATGAGAGAGATAGATGGTCTCTTCAGTGAATCACAGCAGGCTGAATTCTGACGCGCGAAAATGAACGGAAAGCGCAAATATATTATGTGAAATTATAAAAGATGGATTTTGTTTCACGTTTGCCGGTATACTACCTCGATATAGATGATGTTATCATCACGTATTAAAGCTGTAATTAGTTATTCAGTTTGTTGAACATAAATTTCCCAACATTAATGAAATCGTAGAACACGTATAGAAAAATTCCGATTGGCGGTAATTTCGATCAAAAGCGGAAAATCATTCATGTTGAAAATTCGCCCCAATTGCATAAAACCTTCGGAATACGTACACGATTAATCGTTGAGGAAAAGTTTACCTTTTGTAGTTTTGGTTAATTCGCGGTAAGTGTTTCTTTCTTCGATAAAATACCCAAAGATTTCGTTGAACCGAAAAGTAAATTTCTACCGCTGTAGGCGCGAATACAACGTAGTAATTCCTCTCGCCAAAACCGCTATTCAAACGAAAAATATGCTAATAACGCTTTCCGTTGAAAATTTCATTTATTTTAATTTTACTTTTACAACTTTTGTTTGATATGGTATTTTAAAAGCGTTTCTAATGTATCTGAAATCGCTCACGTCTCATTTTAAATGCATGAAACGGCCAGCCTCGGCGGCTTTGCAGAAGCTTTTCGTTCTCTTGTGTGCTTCGAGGTTTTTTTTCTTTATATTTCGTCTGGATACATTGTAACGTGTGTCTTTGCGGTGTGTGCTTCAATGTAATTTTTTTGTCGCCTGAAATTCGGCGAAATTCAACGTGGTTGAAATTTTTACCTTGGTTTGCTTTCATCGCAAGGGATGAATTCGTGAGATACATTGAAAATGGCTTTATTTGTATTTGAAAAATATTTTTCTTATTTTAAAATATTGAACAAACACGAGGAACATTTATTTTAGAAAAAATTACCTACTGTTGAAATTTACCTAGTCGGAGGGAAATAAAACAAGGTGAATTGGAAAAAATTGGAAAAGACGAAAGAAATTCGACCAAATAGCGATTTTCAAGAAAAAAAATTTTCAGACGTATCAAAGTATCAATCAATATCTCCCCTTCCCCTTGACGCCTCAACGTAGAAACCGTTTTTCGCCTATATCTAACCAACTATTGATCCTATCGGAATTTCGAAAAGACATTAACGACGGCAAATTTAATTTTCTACAATTTAGGTTATTACATATTTTTTCATATCATGCATCGTTTTCGAGTAATCGAGTAAAAACCTATGAAAAACAGTACGCGCGATTCAGCTATAGGGCGATGCGTTATCGTTGCGCCGCGTAGCTTACGTGGCTAGTCGCGTTGTCTCGTACGAAGAACCTTTTCCAATGTTTTGCAAAATTTGAAAACGTAAATTGCAAATTCGCTGGGGTTATTTTTTCGAATATAAACTCCGACATACGGTTTTTGTATATCTAGGTGAGAGTGGAAAGGGAAGGGGGGTTCCAAAATTATGTGATTAAATTGAAAAAAAAAAATCACAATCTCGTAATTTTTCAAAACAACGAAATAGCCCAGTCAATTTAGAAATTTTTGGGCCGATTTCGTGAAAAAATTCCAAGTCGATTCGAGTCAATTCGAGTGGGTTCGATTCAATTCGAGTCATTTCGATTCGGTTCGAGTCAATTCGAGTGGGTTCGAGTCGGTTCGAGTCAATTCGAGTCAATTCGAGTCGGTTCGGGTCAATTCGAGTGGGTTCGAGTCAATCCGAGTCGGTTCGAGTCAATTCGAGACAATTCGAGTCGATTCGAGTCATTTCGAGAATTTTCATCACTTTTTCAGAAATGTCTTCATGTTTTAAAAGTACCGACTGGTTTAAATTTGAGCAAAGTAAATTCAAATCTTTTACACTCCTTCTTTGATGCGATTATTACTTGGCAAATTAGACCAAAGTATGTCCTCCAAGATTATCTTTACATTAGTAGCACTACATTCCTTTCTAAAATCGCTCCCTCTATTTGAGATGAGATTTCCCAGAAAATGTGGAAAATATAAGAGATACGGAAGAAATACCGAAAGAAAAGTTGCAGAAAATCAACCAAAACATACTTTTGATTTTATCGTTTTATAGAAACGCTTCAAACTCGTAACAACTCAGTTTCCTTTGACAATGGTAAAAAACTTACAATTATAATTGATCGAATAAAAGACTCGATACGATGAGGTACTAAAAACGAGTTTGTTAAATAATCGTACAAGAACTCGTAGATAAAATTCCAAAGCGAGGAAGAAGGTATAAAGGTTGAAGTTTTGAAACTAATATACAAAGCGAGAACAATGCGATGCAATTTGGAAAAAATGAAAATCCAGCCTGCAAATCAGATTTAAGCATCTGAGAAAACTTTGGTACTGGAGCGAAGAAATAACGTTGGCGCTAACGAAAATTTAGGACATTACAGAACCGAATTCATTTTACGTTTGCTTCAAGTTGTTCGTTCTTTGATTTCAATTTGATAACTTGTTCTAAACTTAACCGAGCTTTTAATCTAATTTTAGTGCTCTATATTAATTATCGGGTATACGAAAGGCGGCGCAATTTCGCCCGTGAAATCCGCTTAATTATCATTTTAGCGGTAATATTTTCTATTAATTGAAATAAACACAATTTAAATACCCTTTAAATACCGCCTATATATACGAATCATCGCGTATTTCAGGAATTAGCTTTAATTGGCATTTTTAGAATTTTTCTACCCTCTAGAAATGCCTCTTTCGCATAATAAATTGTTAATTTCATCAAAGACGTAATTCCTGAATGGTTTATCGGCAACTATTCGAAAAGGATGCTGCGAGTAGACAGACCACCGCTGAGCGAAATATCGATCATTTGGGTTTTAGGTTTGGAATATTTGCGTAGGAAAATTTACCTGATGGTTACATAACTTTATGGCAGTTGTCTTAAGTGTATCGTAAATTATTGTAAATGCGACATTTTTTTATTACGAAATTCACCTCTCTGTTGATGTGTTTGGAAAACTGGCGAGGAATAAGTTAACATGGGAGTTGTTTTTGAGAAAAATTTCACCGGTGTGGCATTTCAGTTCAATGTAATAAATGGAATAGGTTCAACGACTCGAGAGAATTGACTCGTTATCTGCGTATATGTTAAATATTGCGAAAATCCTAAACCATGTTCTTTAATCGATGAGCATGTTTTGCCTCGTTGATTTCATATGTAGTCTGTGCTAATAAATGGTTCGTTTATTTCGCGTGTGTATTCAAATTTATTTTTCTGTTTTTTTCTTGAATTAAAATTATGAAAGAGGAGCAATTATTCGTAGGAAAAAAATAGTTTTAAATTTCAAGGAAATATATTTTATCGAGCTGTAATACTAGAATTTCCGACTATTCATTTTCGCGATTGCTTCGTCAGATAAGAAGTTGGCTGTAAATTTTGCAAACTTGACAATTTTTCTTTTTAATTTTGTAAAATAATAGATTAAGCTGTGCCATAGATAATCCATCGGTGAAGAAAATCAGGAAAATGTTTGCGCGTTTAGTAATGTCAACGTAATTCCGTATTTACAACATAAGTGGAGCTACTAGTCTTATCTGAGGTCTAATTGCACTTTGGTCCCTGATCTACACTAGACTGGTTTGGTCAGGGACTAACCTAGACTGGTTCAGTCCCTATTCTACACAAGACCGGTGTGGTATGGGGCTGGTTTAGACTGATCCAGTCTGAATGCCAGTATCTAAGTATATGCTTCACACACTAGTATTGTACCACTTTGAAGTGTGTGCTCCACCCACTCAAACCGGTTCGATCTGGTCCCGAGTTTACATTAAACCGGTCCAGTCCAGCGTCCACACTACACTAATTTAGCCCGGGGTCGGTCTAGACTGGTCCAGTCCAGGGTCCTCAAAGAGAGGTTAGTTTAGGTTTGATTTAGCTGTTAAAAAAATTACTCAAAGGAGTTTGGTTGAAAATCACTGGAACGTTAGTACCTCCTGAAAGAGAGGTTAGGTTAGTTTTAGCCCAGGGTCGGTCTAGACTGGTCCAGTTCAGGATTCTCAAAGAGAGGTTAGTTTAGGTTTAATTTAGCAATTAAAAAAATTACTCAAAGGAGTTTGGTTGAAAGTCACTGGAGCGTTAGTACCTCCTGAAAGAGAGGTTAGGTTAGTTTTAGCCCAGGGTCGGTCTAGACTGGTCTAGTTCAGGATTCTCAAAGAGAGGTTAGTTTAGGTTTAATTTAGCAATTAAAAAAATTACTCAAAGGAGTTTGGTTGAAAGTCACTGGAGCGTTAGTACCTCCTGAAAGAGAGGTTAGGTTAGTTTTAGCCCAGGGTCGGTCTAGACTGGTCTAGTTCAGGATTCTCAAAGAGAGGTTAGTTTAGGTTTAATTTAGCAATTAAAAAAATTACTCAAAGGAGTTTGGTTGAAAATCACTGGAGCGTTAGTACCTCCTGAAAGAGAGGTTAGGTTAGTTTTAGCCCGGGGTCGGTCTAGACTAGTCCAGTTCAGGATCCTTAAAGAGAGGTTAGTTTAGGTTTGATTTAGCTATTAAAAAAATCACTCAAAGGGGTTTGGTTGAAAATCACTGGAAGGTTAGTACCTCCTGAAAGAGAGGTTAGGTTAGTTTTAGCCCAGGGTCAATCTAGATTGGTCCAGTTCAGGATCCTCAAAGGGAGGTTAGTTTAGGTTTGATTTAGCTATTAAAAAAATTACTCAAAGGAGTTTGGTTGAAAATCACTGGAACGTTGGTACCTCCTAAAAGAGAGGTTAGGTTAGTTTTAGCCCGGGGTCGGTCTAGACTGGTCCAGTTCAGGATCCTCAAAGAGAGGTTAGTTTAGGTTTGATTTAGCTATTAAAAAAATTACTCAAAGGAGTTTGGTTGAAAATCACTGGAGCGTTAGTACCTCCTGAAAGAGAGTTAGGTTTAGGTTTAATGATGTTAGAGAGGTTAGGTCTAGGTTCTTATGTTTCAGGTTTTTACTCGTATATTACCTACTCATGTATTTTCTTTACTATGGTTATATTTTGTCTTGGTTATGTTTTATCCTGGCTCAATTTCTATTTTATTCAGGTTCAATTTTACTCAGGATTAATTTCATTTTATTTTTAATTTAATTCTCATTTTGTTTCATTTTTCAGGATTTTGCCCTTAGTTTTATCATTCTCTTAAATTATGCTGCTGCATATTCTATTTTATATTTTATTCTATTTCTGTTTATCTTACTTCAAATTTATCATTATTTCAAATTTATTTTTAGGCCCCGGGGGTGCACGGTACTGCTTATACCATGTGGTGGTAGGCCATGCACCCCTTAGACACTATTGTTCCCTCTTCATCAATAAAACTGCCCCACCCGGGAAAATCCTGGAGTGGGGTCCCCGTAAAAAAAAAAAAAAGGTTTAATTAAGTTATAAAGAATCACTCGAAAGTCAAAACTGTATTGCTATTTTCACAACCACACTACATCATTAGTTGAACTTGGCAGCTATTGCAAAAATAGGTTTACTAAGCTATCAACAATTCAAATTTTCTTCAAAAACAAATCCTGAATAAGTACACCGATGATATATCAAATGAAAACCATCTCATGGGTCATACAACGGTCATTTATTCTCCCACAAATGTGAAAAACGCTCGTTATCGATCATCAGTACCCGATAATTCATACGTCTTTTAGGAGCTACGCGTTAATAAAAAAATTCCATCGTTTGTCCTCCCAACACGAATGGAATTTTTGGTAATCGATTCTTTAAAATATGTAAGAACGCAGAGAACTCTGGTGCTTCAATCTCATGGAAAGGTTCACGACATCGCGACCTTCTCACGTCATACGACATACGCTGCCTATGTAACGCGTATCGTCGTCAAGCTTAAATAATTAAATTTCGAATTACCCCGCCAAACTTCACGATTTCGGGATTCATCGGTATTTAAAATAACCCACGTTTGGCCGGTTCGGAAAAATAATGCTGCAGAAACCAAACACGATACGCGCTTCGAGAAACGCGTCTGCAACATCAAAACGAGTAAACTTTTACGCGTCATTGTTGGTTTAACCCTGCTTAAGCGTCCCTTTTTCGTAAAAACGAAACATATGTAAAAACCGAGCCCCCTTTTATCTACGCGCGCTTATACGCGTTCAAAACTCACCGAGTTTTTCAAATTAAATACGCTTTGTTTCTTTTCATCATCGCACAACGTCTGCGTAACGTCCGTTGGTGAATTTTTAAATACCGTTCGTCCGTACAGAAAGAAAATTCATTAAAAATAGAAAAAAACATTACCGCTTAACAAAACAACGTCCCGAAATAAAAAATCTCAAGCAAGAAAACAGCGAAAAGTTACAATAGAATTGACTCGCTGCATTCGTATAAGTATTTCACTCGTTTTGTATAAATTGCTCGCGAAACCATGTCTTATCAATATTTAAAAGTCTTTACATTAAAACAAATTTAAAACTAACTGCGGCGTGTAATTTCACGTCGTAAGGAGTGATTTTTCAGAAAATACCAATTCTCCTATAAGGCTAAAAAGCTATTTCCCATTGGAGAATACTCGACGTAGGAAAAACCCCGTTATTGGTTTCTGTTTACAAGCAAGAGAGACACGTTGTAACAGGCATCGGCGTATGCGTTGACAAAAAATTAACCCTACCTCAGACATTTTATACGAAATGATTGGTCGGACGACGTTTACATACAGAACGCAAAAAAATCCCAACTCGTCGCCAAATCTTTCATATCATGTCGAATTTATCAAACTTCCCCCAGCGTTATCGCGGTTACGAGTATACAATGAAATGGAAACTTTTATGATTAAATTTTTAACCAACGTTTTTAAAAACACCACCGTCAAATAAGAAAATTACACGAGAAGAATTTACAATTTTTCTTACATATTTTCATCACGTTGTACGCGATGGCGGCGCTTTTCGGGAGCTTTTTTTTAGCCTCGTTCGATAAATATCGTACTGTTTTTATTATCTGTTTAATTTCACGTATTTTCCTATTAATCTTCGTTCAGCGGGATAGATTGATTTATAAATACGTTCTACATGCGCTTAGCAGCTTCGTGTACCGAATTACGAGAGGTAACGTCGGCCATTTAAAAAATTAAAAACCCTCGTGCAAAAATTAAGAATAATGATTCCAATTTAGAGCGGATTTCGTTGAACGCGCCGATAGAATTAAAAATCAAAATAGGATAATAGATTGGATTATGAAACGATTTGCGTTCGATATTAAATCGGAAGGACGAAGAAGGGAGGTGAAAAAAAAATAAAAACGTAAACGTGCAAATCTCTCGATACAAATTGTTGCCGAATGGGAAAACCGAATGTGTTGCTCGTTACATGCTCCTAAAGTTAAGCCTTTCAATTTCATTTTTTCCCTCGTTGATTTTTCCCATATTTTAATGCTTTTTTGGGTCACCTTTTTCTGGATTTTACAACAATAACTAAGTGAAACATGCGCAGCAGGGTGGCCCCAGTATTAAGGCAAGATACCACTCGAAGACCACAGGCCAATAGGCACCATATGCCAAGTAAAATTCCGTCGAGTAATTAATTATCGAATTCGAAAATCCACAGGAGAACTCTAGAGAAGGCCGATCTTCAGCGATGGCCTGACGTCCAGTAAGCTCAAGACCGTCGAACTCAGTCCCATAGTGTAAGCCCCCCTGCCCTATATCTGAAGACAGGGTATCCTGTATCGGAGGGACCTTCAAGACCCCGGAGACCAATCCTGAGAGAGGCACATTCAAAGACCTCGAAGTCAATAGGGGGTACCCGCTATGGACGCAGTCCGATAGAGCCTTGCGATTCTGAGAGCCATCAAGTGTTGCGACCTCAGACTATTGTTCGTTTTCTTTCCTTACAAGGGAACTACTTGAGGTATCCGGCTCGGATTTGAACGGGAGTTGGATTTTTGAAAAGAGCATGTCAAAGAAACCCCAAAACCAAAATTTTAACTGCCCAAGTTGACTTTTCGATTTTTAGTGAATTTTTGAAATTTGAAGATTACGAAATTTCGATTAAAAACGAAGAATAAAAAAAAAAACGAAAAAAATCCGTTTTTCGTTCACGCACATCAGAATCGACTGAAAAATAGTATTCCCCCCAATTC
>QBDW01000148.1:0-21447 GCA_003261595.1 Maconellicoccus hirsutus | reverse complement strand
TTTCGCGTTCTTATTACATCGTCGTCTGGGTGTAATCGCGCAGTGATTACCTTGACGGAGCGTTCGATATAGAGGAGCTCGAGATACGCGCCCGGGGGAGTTGAAGAATTTTGTATTTTTCCGACAATTCCAAATATTTTCCGCGGAGTATCGCACTCTTACGGCGGAGTCGAGTTCGAACTCGAATATTTCGAATTTCGCGAAATTTCAAGGTTGAATTTGGCTGATGAAAGGTATTTGTTGAAGGTAAATTTTCCATGCGTAGTTATTTTTTGAAATAACAGCTTGAAAATTTTTGGCCAAATTCAAGTTATTTTCCCTTTGATAGGTTAATTGTAATATTTCCAGTGTTGCAAAAACCAAAGCGAAAAAAAAACGAAAATGTTTGATTTTCTGATAAAGTTTTCAAAAAACGAAAAAAAAAGTTTTTCTTCGTTTTTTAAATGTCGTTTAGAACAAAGTTATTTTTTTGAAATTTTAATATGCCTCATTGTCCAATCCTCCATGAACGTCAACTTACGTATTATTTGAGAAATAACATTTTTTTGATATTTTACGAAATTCCTCGTGTTTTTGTAGCTGAAAAAGTAAATAACCACTTACCCAAAAAAGCGAAAAAACAAAAAAATAAGAAAATTACAATGGGTTTTTCAAGTAACTAAAACATCATAAAGTTCGATTTTGTAAAATATCAAAAATTATTCATTTTTCAACCAAATTGATGTTTGAGCAGGATCGGAATTTCAAAAAAACAATTTTCGTGGCTTTTGACAATACAAAGAAAAAAACAAAATAAAAAAACTGGGAAAAACGTTATTTTTTGTTTTTTTTTCTAGCAAAAACAAAACAATTTAAAAAAAAAAGTAATTTTTTAGAAAAAGGGAAATGAAAAATTTTTCCTTTTTGCAACACTGAATATTTTGACATTACAAGCATAAATTTGATGTCTCACAAGGGAACTACTTGAGGTGTCCAAAATTTTAGCTGCCCAAGTTGACTTTTAAATTTTTGGCGAATTTTTGAAATTTGAAAATTACAAAATTTCGATTAAAAATAAAGAACTAAAAAAAAAACTCGAAAAATAATTTTAAATTACGAAAGAAATGTTTCCCCCTAATTCGAACCCGCTGAATCCAAAAATCGCATCGATGAGCCGTTCTGGAGCCTCCAGCGCGATTTTCATTTTTTTCCAGGTATTCAAAATGCTCCAAAATGATCTTGCTGATGCGATTTTCGGATTCAGTGGGTTTGAATTAGGGGGAAAACGTTTCTTAGGTGATTCAAAATTATTTTTCGAGTTTTTTTTTTAATTCTTAATTTTTAATCGAAATTTCATAATTTTTAAATTTCAAAAATTCGCCAAAAATCGAAAAATTGACTTGGGCAGTTAAAATTTTGGTTTTGGGGTTTTTTTGAAATGCTCTTTTCAAAAATTCGATTCCTGTTCAAATCCGAGCGAGACACCTCAAGTAGTTCTCTTGTGAGTTTTGCTATTTTGAATTTGATATTTCAGTGTCGATGTTTCGATTTCGATTCATCGATTACGATGTTTCAACTTTTCGATTACAATTTCGATATATCGATATTTAAATTTGATTTTTTGGTTTTGACATTTCGATTTCGATGTTCCAATTTTGATAATTAAATTTTGACTTTTCTATCGTAATATTTCGATAATTAAGTTTCAACGTTTCCGTTTCGATTTTTAGTTTTGATTTCGAGAAATCGACGATGATTTTTTAACATTTTGTGGCCAATTTTTATGTATTTCGATTTTCAGTTTCGATATTTCAGCTTCGATAATTCGCTTCCGCGATATTTTACTTCTATTCTAAACGTATCTAAAGATCGAAATTCAAAATTAATTCGAAATTAAAGCTGTAAAATAAAATGACCTCGAAAAATCACCTCATTTTGTGGCCCAAAAAGTAATATTCTGCCCTACAACTCACCTTGCACACGTCATCGCAAATCTCTCACATTAAAAAAAAATTTCACGTGTAGTCGACCTACACCCCGCTCCTCAACTCCATCATTGCCATATCGCACGTCAATCGTCAAATATCGCCGCTGATTAAATTTCGCACAAAATTTCCAACCTATATAACGACATAATTAGGCGAATTTTTATCGCGCATTGCATCGGCACGACACGTCGACTACGATAAAAAAAATCTCACCAATAAAATTTCACCACCGCGATACCACAATTTTACACATCTAAATAGGCAATTCGCATATACCACGAAAACGCCAATCGCATCACGCATCAGTATCCCTTGCCTTTTCATAATTAACTCGCAGAAAATGCCAAATGAACCCCGAGCATTCGGCAAGCTACGGGCATCGGTTTCGAAAAAATCCAAACATCCGCGTAATTTTCGATTACGCGGGGCTAATCATATTTTCGAGGCGCGTTTGCACGCATCGAGGTAAAAATGCTTCGCAACTAGGGTAATATTTTTAATTAAAAAATACATAACGGCGCTTCGCCGAACGCGAATACTAAACGATGAGGAATTCCAGATACCAGCCTCGTATACGGATACCAATTCGGATAAAAAATTCGCTTTCTACATTTATATACCTTTGTGTGTTTCGAATGTCGGAGTTTAAACAAAAATCGAGTTAATTACCGCATTAATACACGGTAAAGGCTTCACTCGCGTATCTTAACATTTTCAACATTTCGCGAATAGTTTACCGATAATCCACCGGCTCGAATATTTCCATGTTTCCATAAAGCGATGGCCCGGTATAAAGAGCAAGATGATAATTCGCTTAGGTCGTATAAATATCATTTCAGTCTGCGGGCCATTTCAAAAGCTCGGCTCGCGTAATTATCTAAATTAAACGAATACTTCGACCCTTTCACTGTTTCAACTTCCATCGTCTATCTGGCACTCCACTTTTTCCAACATTTTACACACGACGCGGCCAACTTCGCAAGTTGCACGATTCGCCGTCTCACGTGCCCAACTCCGAAGACGATACGAACGCCTTAGCAACACGTAGGGTCCAAGCGAACATCTATGATATATTATCCTCGGCGGGAGGCCGACTCCTGCGATGGTCTCCATCGGGGGTTTAACTGTTACCGAGCACGCTACGCTTCGCAACTCCGTCGAGTTCCTAAATAATGCATACACCGCGATAGGCAATCGTACACACGCATCTCTAGCCATTTTTTCATACGCGATTTTTCTCATTCTCCATCTCGTAGCACGCCCAATAAACCAACCTCGTTATACCGTAAATTTACGAGCCACGAGAAAAAACCCCGCGAAATACCAGAAAATCACATTATACGAAATGTAAATCAAATCCAAGGCCTACGCCAACGACTCCGCGGCGGTAAAACTTCATTTCGGGATTCGCAGCCCATTTACACGACTCCATCTGCCGTCCAAATACTTCGTATTAGTGGGTAATCTACGATACCTACGAGTTGCATGTTCTTCCAACGCGCTCGGAAAATTTCACCGGGCTGAGAAGAGAACGTAATACGAAATCCGACGAGTTTATAAATCAAAACCGTGCGAGCACGAAACCACCAAGAGGTATTAATTTTTCAACGAAAACCGTCCCAACGTTTCGGTCGATTTTTACTTTTTCTCGAGAAAAAATCCACCGAATTATACCCAACAAATGAGCAAGTTCCGGGTGAAATTACAACTGGAACTATTTTCCAAACGTGTAATTTGACCGAGAATTTTCTACAATTAATAGATACCAAAAGGTGGTCACCTGACTGGATTCTCACCGGTGCCAAAAATAGATGGGAAAATAGTTAAATAATCATTTCCGAGAATTGTTTTCATAATTACGGTGAAAATTTCACCATATTTTCACCAAAAAATTACATCATCGCTACCTGATTTAAAAAGCGGTCAGCAAACAAGACAGAAGGTGATCTATGGAGGGGTAAAGTGGCAATTAGAAACAAACTGATATTAAATACATTAAAACATATTCCATTTCAAGTAATAAACTCCGAAAAATACTACTTCAAAGAACTAGTTAAACATCCCGCGTAATACTCTATTTTCGCAATCTTTTTATTCCTCCAACTCGACAAGGAATTACACGAAGAGAAAATTTCCGCAGACAACTTTGTTGTTTTTCGTTTTGCTTACACTCAAAAGCTACCAACTTGAAAAAAGAGTAAATCGGATTACGCGCGACAATAGAGTTCGTATATTAAATAAAAATAATACATCGTCGGGTAAACCGTAAAAAGAAAAAAACCTCCAAAAAAGAAACCAATCCGCGAAACAGAAAACAGAGTCGGATCGGACCATTGAAAAATATTTATTTCGTTTTAGGTATTTAGCGAAAGCTTACGCGACGAAGGGCGCAAAGCGTAAAAAGTCAACAGTTGGCTTTTTAATGGACTCTTGTTATTTGTTTTGCCGCAGGAAGGAATATATTCGACGATGGTTTATTGTTCGTCGTCATGTAATAATTTCACGGCGATGAAGCGTAAAGGGATATGTAGAGGTTGCGATTATAGTATAGCTTTTTTTTCTTTGTTTTCATTTTAGTCGGGGGTTTTAATATTGAAAAGGAGTGTCGTTTGGTTTTTTTTTTGTTTTTTTAATATGTTGAGTGCATCGGATTCTCTGACGAAGGGGTGCTGCATAGTTGAAACGTTGGCAGTTATGATTGGTTTCTAAATTTGTAAACAAGTTGCGAAGAAAAAGCTCATTGTGTGTTGAATTTTAACTATTCGGTGGAGTTTACACAATATATTTTTCTATTATTTACTTATATTATTGTTATAGTTTGTTTTTTCCCCCCTTACTTCGTACTCCTTGTGGAAATTTGTTTAAAAAGTACAACTAAATCGTCGCCATGGTAACGTTCTAAATACCATTATAAGAGCATACCGATGGAATAATTTAATTAGAAAATACAAAAGCGTGAATTGTTATCCGGGCTTTTACAGCTTGGTCAAATTGAACGTTAATTTTACCAAAAAAATACCGTCCGCTAATTTTTAATTATCCGATAATCCACTAAGAACGACATTTCGTTCGACGAACTTGGAAACATACTCGAAACAATAAAGGCTATAGGCAGATAGGCATAAGCGATCTGTCTCAGGACGCAGATTTTGATGAAATTTGGGTGGGAGGTGGGTACCATCGAGAAACGTTCATGACCAAAATTTCAGCTCCCCCCCCCGTTTTCGAGAAATTATTTTTTTTTTGAAAATCAGATATCTTGGAATTTTTTTCTCAAATTGCAGTAGACGGAATTAATTGAAATTTTAGTACATGGCAGACCCGCACAAGGGCCTTCCGTGAAAAAATCAACTACCCCCACTATAATTTTAACCCCTCCAAATGGGCGTTTTCGATATCGTTTATTTTTATTAAGTGTCTATATCACTCCGCAAAATTTTCAAACCTCATTTTTTAGATGTATTTTTGAGCCCTAAATATCATATATTTTTTTCAAAATTTTGCTTCCTTGCGGCCATGGTCAAAAATCGCAAGAACCGATCCCGGGCATTAGGTGAAACTTCCCACTACGCGATAGTGCCTCGTTCACCGTTGCGCGCGGCCCCGCGTTAGGTCTGTACTCTGTAGTAACATACGCACTACGCAGCAACGCGCGTAACTGTGAACGAGACGCTACAACACAGTGAGAGGTACCGATTACGCGGGCTCGCTAAAGCTCATCATTAAAATTTTTTTTCTCAGAATGTACTGATTTTTGGGTGACGGATCATATGACATTTTTTGTTTGAAATAACTTCAAAATTATTTTGCAATCTTTTTGGAGTCCAAAAAGTTGACTTTTATATGTTATTTTTTTCCTTGTTTTGCTTTTCAAGAAAATCGACTTCTTGACCTTCGTTAACGTACGCGAAACAACACGTCTCAAACTCGTTTGACTGGTTTTCAAACAATACGAACCTGTTGTTTTGCTAGACAAACGCGAATCATACTCTGAACAATAACTTTAGTTGGTTCCCATTGTTCAAGAACCAGTCGACCTTGGATGACATACGCGAAACAACACGTTACAAACTCGTTTGACTGGTTTTCAAACGATACGAACCTGTTGTTTTGCTAGACAAACGCGAATCATACTCTGAACAATAACTTTAGTTGGTTTCCATTGTTCAAAAACCAGTCGACCTTGGATGACATACGCTAAACAACACGTTACAAACTCGTTTGATTGGTTTTCAAACAATACGAACCTGTTGTTTTGCCGGACAAACGTGAATTATACTCCAAACAATGAATTTAGCGGGTTTTCTATTGTTCAAAAACCAGACGACCTTGACGAACATGCCTGAAATCCATTGTATAAACCTGTCCGACGGGTTTTATCATCTGGTGGGTTGTTAGTTGTATTATATTTTCATATTCCAGAATGATCGTTGCAAATATTTACAGAATAATTGAACTAATGGTGTTACAACTGGGAAAAGTATTACGATCAATATCTCAAATAACCGAGACACTCTTGCAAAATATTATGAATATTTGCAACTAACCATTCAGTTCGCGTAATATATTTCAGTTCTATTAAAACGTATCATTTTTTTTACATCTTCTCATCATCAAAGTTTTCAACGAAGATGCGAATTCGAAAAAGGAAACGTAACGAATAAACATCATCGTCACCGTCAAAACGAACTTTTCGGCAAAGTGTCCATCGTACAAGAGACTCTTCAGCGATTTGAAAAAACTGAAGAAAAAATCACAGAAAACTACATCACTTTGTGAATCAAGTTTACACTCGAAGTGAAAATTTTAATCATTCAAAGCTCAACGATAATTTTATCCTATAACTTCGCCAAAGCACAAAAGACACCTCCGCAATCAGTCTCAAATATCCCGCAGTTTGTACGATTCATTAAAAACACCACCTTTTCTCCATACGAAATAAGAAAATCATCGCCGCTTCATCAACGCAAAAAACTCCTCTTTTGCAATCCTCTTAACCAAAACGCGAACCATTAAAAAGTTCAAGTCTGTGTACAGAACCGCGTATAAGCCTCGGTTGCTTGGCATTTCGAGCAATAATCTCCGTAAACAAAACCCCACATAGTGATACGAAAACACGAGCAAGTTCTACCTTCACGATGCAAAGAAACGCAAGAGTCAAGTATGTTAACAACGATATGACAACACGATGACAAATTTATCGACGCGATAATGATAATTTATCGCGCCAAAGTGAATTTCCATCGATGAATAATAAGATAAACATAATAGCTCTTCAGACTCGATATACTTGTAAACTTTTAGGTAAACAAATATCGCGCCAACTTTCCATAAAGGGCTTTTCTTATATATGAATACCGAGTTAAAAGTCAATAAGCTTTTAAGGACTGACATGTCGATAGAATGTGCTCGCGGAATTGGAAAATTTAACTCGTGCTGTGTTTTTTTCCCTCCCTCTCACTTTTCCCCTCCCCAAACACGACGAGAATTTCCATTCACCTCGTACGCGATTTTCGTACGTGTTTAATCCGTTTTCCGAGGCGAGAACAATTATTTCGCGTACAAATTCGACGATAATAACGTAAACGCGCGCGGTTTAAATGCGCCGTGTAAAATTCCCCCGGATTAAAAACGTTTGTAAAAGTGGTGTCGGCAATTTCGCCATATAAGGTAGGGACGCTGCCCTTAACGTTCGCTTTTCACTTACACCCTTGTTTTTCGGGCTCTCTTGTTAAAATATATCAACTTAATGATGACGATTAGAAAGGCAAAACGAATTAAAACCGGGATAAGAAAAAATTACTACAAAACCGACCGCGTACAACGTAGACTATAGGATAAACCTCGCGCGCTAAAATTGTGTAAAGAAAATGAATAATTTCACCCTCGTCGTACTCACGGTACGAACAACTTTTTTAAATATTTTCGCAACCGTATTGTCCCCGCAACCGCATTACAACCGACGAGGATTAGTTAATACGTCGAACAGGAAAACGAAATCTACCACCTGTACGACGATCATTATAAAACGGATTCCAACGTGTAAACAATCTCGGCAAAATATTCTCGACAGAACTGAATAATTCCAACTTTATATACGAGACCGAATTTAATTTCGGTTTGAGGGAAAGCTGAGGGCGTGAAATTTCCAAAGAGAAATACAAACGCGTGCCGTTGAAAAGATACGATGACCTTGAAAGCTTGACGCCATCCATCACAAGCAAATGCATTGTTCGCGGTAAATTCATCGAAAACATGAAAGATGACGTTAGCAAGTTAAATAGTAATTTCAAAAGGCGTCTTTATTTCAACTTCGACTCATTCTCTTGGCCCCTCCAGAAGCACTTGTCAAAATGATCGGCATAAAAAGATATATTAAAAAAAATTACGAATTGATGAAAAACCTCACTCATGACCAATCACCCTGATGAATGTTTCTGGAGGGGGGAAGACCTTCCTGTTGAATGCCGCAAACCTCACCTCTCTATCTCACATAGTGAAAAAGTTATGGTCGTTTAAAAATTGGAAATTGGAAAAATTGACAAAATTTTAAAAAGTTTTGGAAATTCTGATTTTTATAACTTTTGATCTAATTAAGATGGAAAGATGAGGTTTACGGCATTGGAAAGATCGAACTTTCTCCTTCTAAAAACATTCATTAAAGTCAAATGTTATGAGGAGAAATTTTTGAATAATTCAATAAAAATGATAAAAATTTCACAATTTGAAACGCGTTTTCTTCTTTAATTTGTCATTTACACCCTTGAATATTAACCTAACACAAAAATCATCCACACTAGAATAATCTAGATAAAATTATCTTTCTCCCAGAACAAACCGCATGTTTCTATCTATTTTAGTAATTGAGGTATAATTATTCAAAATCAGTTAACAAAAATGGAAAAAAAAATTTTGAAAGAGTATACCGCTGCCCCTGCGGCCCGGGGGCTAGGCAAACATGCATACATAGACTCAGTTTATGTTGCACAGTATCTGGGTTGAAGGCCTTACTTCTACCCCGGAACACCCTGTATGTACATTCGACGAATCGTTTCGTTGTAATTTTAAAAGACCTTTTGATTTGTCGAAGACATAATGTAGCTATTTATTAGAGTGAAGAATACCAGGGACGGACCTTAAGGGGACCCCCCGCCCTTCCGACGTTGTGAAAAGTTGAGAAATTGAGTGCTGTTTAAAATTAATAAAAAATGAGATTCGAAATCGATGCGATGACGACAGATTAGACTATTTCATGGAAATTTACAGTGAAAAAGATCCGAGTGATAATTTAGATCTCAATCCTATAATCACTCAGTGGACAACTTTAAAGAATCGTCGTATTAAACTTTGAACAAATTATACTTATTAATTATATTTTTTGAAATACCTGCCTGACAGACAACCTGACTTAATTTTGATTTTTCATTCAGTCGTTTTCGTTTTGTTAATTTTTAATTATTAAATAATGTCGAGTTGTGCGTTTTTCCAATTTTTTCTTGTTCATGTTGAATTTAACATCTTCTCTGGGCCGAAAAGAAAATTTCCTATAATTTTCAAAATTTAAAGAAAATTGAGTTGGGAATTTCTGTAGATTCAGTTGGGATTTTCTATGATTTTGCCTCCTCTCAAAAATCCTTTCGGTGCCTCCCTGAAGAATACTTCGAATTAGAGTCTCATTTAAAATACCTTCAGAAAATTAACCATTTAAGGATCACCACAAAAGAATCAGAGGGATACCTGCCCCGAAATTCGTCCTCGATGGTATTTTAGAAGCATACCAACACATTGCCGAAACAAGAACTACAAGAAAAGAAGCAGAAGACCAGTTTGTAAGTATTTTAAGGTACCTTATCAAATTGTAAATCATTAAAAATGTATTTTTCGTCTCAATACTCCCCTCTGATCCCCTCGTCCACAAAACCCCCTCCCATGAGTATTTTCGACTTAAACCCATCGAAAATAAGATTCCTTCAATTTGAAAATTTGAAAAGATACGAGAAAAATTTGAATAAAAAATACTCCTTGGATCTCGTACGATTTCTACACATTCGAATATGTGATTTTTCCCCAGAGTAAAACATACAATTCATTTTGCGAAAAATGCTGCAAATTTTTATTGTTTATTTTACCTAAAACCTTCATTAAACCGTTATTGGCGAATACAACGCGATTTTGTTATCGCATCGTTTTATACGTAGACAGAAAGGGACATGTGTGAAGAAACGCGATAACAAGGTCGATCCATGACTGCGCATACAAATTGTACATAAAATCTTCGAGTGTATTCCCTCACACCGATAAATGGTTATTCTTTATTTTACTACGTTAAAAATTAATTAAAATTTCAAATTGTTGAAACGACGGCAAATTTCAGCTTAGCAAAGTATGGTCATTTCGTTGAAATTATCATTGTACAAATTTTGGGCAGTATTCAAATTTAGAAAATTTTCAAGTTGATTATCTTTTTTTAGCATATTTGATTTTTCCTTACGTTGCTAACAATTTTTTTGGTATTTTTTCAAAAAATTTTCGCATCAGCTTTTTTGAAGCGCCCTGTAGACTGAGACTTTATCATTTGAAGACTATTCACGACGAAAATTTTGGCATATCGATTCAAATAATAGACTTTTGCACATTTTTGCACTCAGAAAAACATATTCTGGATGACTTTTCAAAGAAAAAAACAAAGAACGCTCAAAATTTCATTAAAAATTTAATGTATAATTGAAAAATATCATTACGTTGAGGAAGTTAATTGAAACGAAAGACGAATTAATCGAATACTAAATAGACAAATATAACGAAGACTTGGTCGTTCTTCAACGAAAGGTGTGACGGTTAAATCTCCCAAACGATATTTATTCATTTCGAAGTTTTCTTTCAAATAACAAAGAAAAGAATGGAAAATTCAACGCGAGTCGAAGCGAGAAAACACGGCACTTTAACCAATTGCGCCGGCGGCAGCGGCGACGACTGACGCGAGAATAATTAAAATCGACCCGCCTTTAAAAAACGAATTTTAAAACCGGATAATGCGAAAATCTAAGAGAACGAATAGCTTAACAAAAACTTTATAAATTCTTCATAATAAAGATTTTCGATTTAATTCGCAGGTTATTTTCGTTCAGCGGATGAAATCTGCTCTAGCACGAGAACAATGGCGCAACGTCACGCTAGCGAGGTTTTTCTTCGGTTTATTTCTTTGTTTTCAATGTGAAAACTTTTCTATCAAGTCAGCAGTTGAAATGGGAAGGTCGTCTATGTTCTTTTGCATACAGAGAAAAAATACGAATTTGATTACTTGCGCGAGCTCAGGTGTATCGCAGATATTTAGCATTATTTCGACGACGGTCATCGCGATAATTAGCCCTCGCGAAGCGAAGCATTTTCACGGCTTGGTAATTGGTTATAATTCATTCGATGTGCATAAACAAAAAGAAAACTAATAAAAATGGGTTTTAAAAAGTTCACCATTATGGAGGTTTTTTTTTTGCAAAAAAAAACGTGAGCTTGCGCGCAAGAACTCGTACTAACCATAAAAAATGACATTTTTATGGTTTAATAACGGTTCGCCTTTACTTTGCATAAAGTTACCCCTTTTCTTTTCATTTTTTTCGCTTATTTTTCCGTCGAAGCTGTAATAAAATTACTTCACTTTGCGAAATTCACCGTTAAATAACGTTTAATTATGTGAATACGGTCATGAATACGAATTTCTCCAAACGGGCGAACGTGCTACGCGCGCTCAGGTGACTGAGTGTTGGGATTTCCTCAGGTGAACGATATCACGAGCGAGGGAAAAAATGGCGTTTTTCAATTATTCCGCCATCGATGCGTTTTGAATATTTTCAATCGCCCAGATGCGTACATTCGAATAATACAGCTTCGAGGGATAATTTTTACTTTTATGTGAATTGCAATTGAACGTGCACCTGCATCGAGCTATTAAGGGATCTTTTTTATATCATCAATCATAACCGATCTAATGTCGTAGCGATTGTTCCATTCGAAATAAAAATCATTTCGAGTGGCGAACCGCCGCTAACAGAGGAACAATGTTGATATCGTCGTACCCTAGCACTTGAAATAATAAGCTTCCACCCTATTGCCGCCAATTACACGGTGATGCATCCCTTCGTAATATAGTCTCAGGTTATACGCGCAGACTACAACGTAAGATATGATTTTGGAAATTTAAAATTCAAACTTTACGCCGAAGCAGATTTATCATTCGTTGGCGCAACCATACTTTGGAAGTGTTTCGTATTAACGTAAACCCTTCGTGGTGTGGAGTAGAACAGGCGGACGAAGATTGTCTTATTTTTCCGAGAATGAATATATATAACTTGATGAGCTGTAGTAGGTACACGATGAAGGGTTTGTTCCCTTTGGATGAGAGATACAAGTCGATGGAGCTTGGTAGATGAAGTTTTCATTTATCACGGAGTACGAAAAATAATACAGCGAGTGGAGTGTTTCTATAGGGAGATTTGAGAAATTGCCATTTAACTTATTTGAATTGTATTTTGCGTCATTTTGAAGGCATCTCGTTTGTGGAGTCGATACCAGAAACGAGAAACCAGAACAAAATGTAATATTGAATATCGAACATTCTAAAGATAACTTGTGAAACAAATTGTTTTAAACATGGAATGAAAACCAGTTGACCTTGATGTAACAAACCGAACAACGCGACGATAACCCGTTTAACTGGTTTTGCGTTGTTGAAAAACCAGTTATACGGGAGAAAACAGCGGCAACAACGCGATGATAACTTGTTTGACTGGTATTCCGCTGTTGAAAAACCAGACATACTAGTGAAAACAGCGGCAACAACGCGATGATAACTTGTTCGACTGGTTTATCATTGTTGAAAAACCAGTCACACAGGTGAAAACAGCGGCAACAACGCGATGAAAACTTGTTCGACTGGTTTTGCTCTGTTGATAAACCAGTCATACTGATGAAAACAGCGGCAACAACGCGATGATAACTTGTTTGACTGGTTTATCATTGTTGAAAAACCAGTCACACGGGTGAAAACAGCGGCAACAACGCAATGAAAACTTGTTTGACTGGTTTATCATTGTTGAAAAACCAGTCACACGGGTGAAAACAGCAGCAACAACGCGATGAAAACTTGTTTGACTGGTTTTGCTCTGTTGATAAACCAGTCATACTGATGAAAACAGCGGCAACAACGCGATGATAACTTGTTTGACTGGTTTATCATTGTTGAAAAACCAGTCACACGGGTGAAAACAGTGGCAACAACGCAATGAAAACTTGTTTGACTGGTTTATCATTGTTGAAAAACCAGTCACACGGGTGAAAACAGCAGCAACAACGCGATGAAAACTTGTTCCACTGATTTTGCGCTGTTGATAAACCAGTCATACTGATGAAAACAGCGGCAACAACGCGATGATAACTTGTTTGACTGGTTTATCATTGTTGAAAAACCAGTCACACGGGTGAAAACAGCGGCAACAACGCGATGAAAACTTGTTCGACTGGTTATGCGCTGATGAAAAACCAGTCACACCGGTGAAAACAGCGGCAACAACGCGATGATAACTTGTTTGACTGGTTTATCATTGTTGAAAAACCAGTCACACGGGTGAAAACAGCAGTAACAACGCGATGAAAACTTGTTCGACTGGTTTTGCGCTGTTGATAAACCAGTCATACTGATGAAAACAGTGACAACAACGCGATGATAACTTGTTTGACCGGTTTTGCGCCGTTGAAAAACCAGTAGTTGTTATGAAAACAAAAACGTTCCAGGTTAATTTCTCAAGTTCATTCGATTTTGTGATCAGATAACCGGTGTGAAAGGTTGTACTACTTTATGTTGAATTACACGAAATATAAATTACTCTCGTTAATGAGAAAACATCCCAGTTTGTTTTATTCGCCCATTTCATCGTGATTTGTACGTATAGAAATGCTCAAAAACACGATAGGTTAACAGCGCGACGCCTTTTGTCATAAAGGTTATCTTGCTCATCTCGTACTCAATAACCATACTTGCCTTTCAGCGTCATACGTTGAATTTAGAAGTTTCGCGTAATTTGGCCGATATGCAAGCTGACGACTATAAAGGTGACGACGCCGACGTAAACATAGCTCATTATATTCTCGATATTTTAAACTCGGTATATTTGGCTCGGCTTTAAATATAAATAATCGAGTTAAGGTAGTTAAATGCTCATTAACGAAGCGTGAAAATGCTTACCGAGAGAATCTTTTATCAACACCATTACGGCGAAACGATTCGCTCGGCAATGGCTTGACAAACAGAGCACGTTATGTAGATAATATAAGTTGTGCATAGAGAAAAGGCCGCGTATCTGTACAAGAGGTTACTTCCATGCAATCTTTCTTATCGAGAAATCTTTAATTTCCGCCCTTATATCGTTAATATGGCGTAAGATTCGTCATTTTAACGTTTCTCCTTCGCTGAAAAACCGATACGACGAAAATCGCTATCGTCGCCGCGAGACCAGCTTCTTTTGCAGGAGCATTTTACGTCTTCGAAATACCCGAATACTCGCACGTTCGTTAGTGACGGCGCGCGTTTTTTTTTCCTTTATCTAAGAAGCCGTCGGAGCGGGGTTGTTTCCGTTGGTGATTTTTCTTCCGCGTAAGGAAATATTCTCGAGGATCTCGAACGCGGTTTTAATGTCGCGTCATCGAGGTGCTCCGGCGTTATGGTTTTTCTGCGGGGTTGTAATGGTCGTGATTGCATCGATGGGCGCTCGTTTCTCGATGGTAATTAGGAATTGAGGTCTTCGCTGTGTGAGATGAGAAGAGAGAAGTTATTATTAGGTAGTCCCTTTTGACACATGACAAAAATGATTTTCAAATTTTGTGAATTTAGAAGAAATGCATTTACTCAAAGCCTGAAGTATATAACTTGCGATGCGATATAACTGAACGTTTTTCTCTTAATTTTAATTATTAATTTGTGAATTAAACCAACGAACATAGCAGGAAATTATACATTTGAAAATTCCACAGATTCGAGATACATTACACCGTTCCATTCCGACATAATCAAAAACAACGAACGTTTTCCGATGAATAATGAGGAAAAAAACGAGAATTTTTCATCGGATATTGGAACACTTGTAAAACGAAACTTCTTCCTCGCAGACTCAACAATATGAAAAATATTCGCTCATTACGTGCCTCGAAAAGGGTCATCATTCTATTTAAAACAATTTCCACATTCATTTACACGAAAGCACCAACGAACGCAGAACCGAATACAAAGAAAAAACTAAAGGAAACGACCGCCATAAATAACGTCGATGGCTCCACGAGATTGTCACGTCATCACGGACGGTTCTTTTGATGGGAAATTCTTGCAACGCTAATTGAAAAGCGAGCAACTGCGGCAAAACTTCCAACCGATGATTATTTCACGCCGCATGGAGCATGGTCGAGGCATCGTTACATGCCTAAGCCGCGTACAGACGGAGCAGGCGAGACGGTTGAAATCTATTCAAACGACACGTCTGTATTCGCAGCGAAAGTTAGCAAAGTGGCAAAATTAGTCGGTCGTACTTGGTAAATATAAATCGGTTATATTCAAAGTACCACGACCCAACAAGTCGAAAGGACGGAAAAGACGTGTGTATAGGTGCGCCACTCATACAGGCTACACAGACCCCCGGTAATTCCGAATGCGCGCCCGTAGTAGCCGGAGTTTCGAAACGTCGGTTAAAGGGGGCTTAGCAAAACGAACGTTAAAAGCGAGACGGCCCAGGACCCGGCGCAGGGGTAATTTCGATGCAGCTGTGTACAATTTTCATCAGTTTAGCGAGCAAAATTATTAATAAGTTTGGACGAGAGACGAGGTAGTGCGACGGACGAGACAAAAAGCGCTATTTGGTTTACGCGTGAAAGCAGTCGACCGGACGCGGAGGAGGCTAAAGAGGGTTTTTCGTTCTGTGTTTAAGAAAACAACCCGAGGTCTTGATTTTGATTATATACAAACACGGAAGAGGTTTCTCTTATTATTATCACTAGGTGAAAACTAATGTGTATACTAAGTTTTAATTACGAATTTACGACGACGGCGTCGGAGACACCTTTTTAATATTCCGGCATTGTATTTTATATTCGGCCCATGGGGCGAAAAAAAAAACCCAACGCGAAGGTTTCACTCGATGTGGTTGGTAGGTGAGGAAAAGCGCGGAAAAGTAGGGTCGACGTGAATATCGCGTAAAACGCGAGACGACGTCGAGAAATTTTTATTCCGACGAATAAAGTTACTCAACGTGGATTCTAATGAGGTCGTTGAGCTCGACTTCAGCGAGAAAAATAATTTTACGATTGATTTGCAAGTTGGAAAAGAACAGAGGAATGTTTTCAAGATGAAAATATGTTATAAAATGCTCGAAATAGTGTTGGGCATAATCGATGAATTTCCATTAATCGACCGATCGATTAATAACCGCGATTATTCGATTAGGCGATTAATTTAAAATTGAAATTAATCGATTAATCGAGTACTAAATTTCAGGTAAAATCGAAAACGGACGTTTATTTGTAAAATAAAATAAATTTTTTCGACGTTGGTTGCCCAAATCGAGGCCTGTTTAAATTCTCGACCTTTGACGCCTGAGAGTGCTGAACCTAGTGATTTAAATGCCCTAACACCGGGCCATTTTCTGATAGGAGGTCCAATCACTTCGTTACCTGGTATCGACTACACAACTATCCCTAACAATCGATTAAAGCATTGGGAACAGGTAACGAAGATGACCCAGTTGTTCTGGAAGCGTTGGACCACCGAATACCTCCATACGCTACAGCAGCGTTATAAATGGGTTGACGGTAAGGATCCATTATCCGAAAATGATTTCGTTATAGTAAAGGAGGATAACGTGAAGCCGATGCAGTGGACCTATGGGAGGGTGCAAAAAGTATATTTAGGCGACGACGGGAAGGTCCGCGTTGTCGATTTAAAAACTTCAAATGGGATATTGAAAAGACCGATCATTAAGATCATAAAAATGCCCATCGAAAACTAATTCAATTTGTTACAGGTAACTCTCGAGATAATAATAATATCGAAATACATCCAGCCCGAAGGACCATAAACAAAAACACAAAAGAAAATCCGGAAAAATTTATATATTGTATATACTGAATTAATGACTTGAATTTTGACTACATGCTCGAAAAAAATACTGAAAATCAATACAAAAATTTGAAACAAATGAAAAAAAAATTACTTGATTGATTTTTTGAGCATTTTGCGTCACGTTTTGGCACAAAAAAGAAGTTTTTTTTGCCTGAAATTTTGGTTTTACTGCGAGACTAATACTTTTTCAAAGGTCATAGGCAAATTACCATAAGCGATTTGCCTCAGAGTCCGGATTTCGAAGATATTTGGGTGGTAGGTGGGTACTATCGAGGAACGTTCATGACCAAAATTTCAGCTCCTCCTCCCCCATCCCCCGTTTACAAGAAAAAATTTTTTTTTTTCGAAAATCAGATGTGAATTTTTTTCAAAGTTGACGAAATTAATTGAAATTTTGGTACATGTTGGACCCTTATAAGGGCCTTTCATGAAAAAATCAACAACCCCCACTTCAATTTTTTCCCCACCAAACGGGCTTTTTTCACTTGATTTTTCCGATTTTTCCAATTTTTATACGTTGTTTTTTGCCTTGCTTCGCATTTTGCAAAAATCTACTTTTTCGACGACAAAAAAATCGCAAATTAATCTTGGAATTATTTTTAAAAAAAATTATTACGTGATCCATAACCCAAAAATCGGTAGATTTTGTAAAAAATATTATTTAAATGATAAACTTGAGCGCGCGAGCCTTAATCGTTACTTCTCGACGCGGTTCCGTGCGCAACGGTGAACGAGGCGCTACCGCGTAGTGGGAAGCGCGGTTTTTGCGATTTTTGACCAAGATCCCGAGGAGCCAAAATTTTGAAAAAAATATATGATGTTTAGGAGTCGATAATACATCGAAAAAATGAGTTTAAAAAATTGTGTCAGTTTAGATAGATAGTTAAAAAAAAGAAATTAAGTCAAAAACGCCCGTTTGGAGGGGAAAAAATTGAAGTGGGGGTTGTTGATTTTTTCATGAAAGGCCCTTATAAGGGTCTAACATGTACCAAAATTTCAATTAATTTCGTCAACTTTGAAAAAAATTCATATCTGATTTTCGAAAAAAAATCATTTCTCGTAAACGGGGGGTGAGGGAGGGGGAGCTGAAATTTTGGTCATGAACGTTCTTCGATAGTACCCAGTACCCACCTACCACCCAAATATCATCAATATGCGGACCCTGAGGCAAATCGCTTGTGGTAATCGAAGTTTCGCAGATTTGACATTTTTGAAAATGCAGAAGTAGAATCTTTATTTGTCAACTCCAACCAGCCCTCTTCCCTTCTGCCACATCCAAAATGAAACTTCAAAACGGCTACGACAACGCGATTATAACTCGTTTGACTGGTTTTGCATTGTTGAAAACCCCATCGCACCAGTAAAAATAATAACCACAACGCGACGATAGCTTGTTTGCCTGGTTTTGGGTCGCTTTGAAAACCGCCGCACCAGCGGGAACAGCGTCGACAACGCTACGATACCTTGTTTGACTGGTTTTGCGTCGCTTTGAAACCCGCCGCACCAGCGAGAATAACGTCGACAATGCTACGATAACTTGTTTGACTGGTTTTGTAGCGCTGTAAAACCCGTCGCACCGGTTTCACTGGTTTAGCGTTGTTGAAAAATCCGTAGCTATCTGAAAACAAGGACGGTCACTGGTTTCGAGGACATGGTGAGCTGTTGTCTCAAGACACACTAAATCTTCGGCACCAAATCGACTGCGAGCTTTCACAATGCGTTTCGGTGACGAAACTCGTATTCGGCTCAAAAAGACAAACTTTCGAACTCGATAGAAACGATTTTGCGAATTCGAACGTTACATAGGGTACAATGGCCCGCTTTGTATGGTATAACTCATCCGTACACGGTTGCACGTTTCGAAATGGGTAAATTTTCGTCTAAACGGCTAATGACGAGATTTGCGCGCTTTAATCAAACTTTTCTGCCGCGAATTCGCTATACCTACTCGGAAAACAAGCAGATGGGATATGATGGCGCCCGCAGAGTATGTTTTCTCGTTTAGTAATTTGATTTTGAATACAGCCAACAAACGGTTTTATTATTACACGTTGCGCCGCGTGTAACGTATACGAACAGACGTAATATGCGGATAACAATATACCTGTATGTGTCTTACATGTACCACGCGGTACCTCCGCTCGTCGGGTTGTTTATTAAATCGCTGTGTATTGTGTAAACAGCACGAAATACGTCAAATGCAGAAAAGCTCCGGAGTTCGTATCGGTTCGCGTTTGTTATTCCGTCCACGATCACGTATTACTTGGCAAATACTCGAACAGGCAGCGCTTCGGTATCCTCGGCTGAGACGTTGCGAAAGAAAGATGTCGCGAATTTGAATGCGTACAAGGGTTCGTTAAGCAACGGCGAACTTGTCTTATTGGCAAGTTGATTTCGTGACCGGTGGAATGGCCGAGTGGACGGGATCAAATGAAAAATTTAAGATGTTTTCGATGGGCATTGAGAGTTCTGTGCAAAGCTTCCGAATCGTCTTTCCAAAAAGCGATAAATTCCGGCGCATTTCCATCCACACTTCTACGTTCGACGACGCAAAACAAACAACGCCCCTCGTACCGTACTCGTATTTACGGCGCCACCGTAGTCAATTTCATACGCATCTCTTGTTAATCGTGCCTATGCTACTCCACGCAGGCGAACTCGTCGCCTAATGCCGCTAATGGCCAAAGTATCGCCAATTTTTTACCGCCGTCGGTTCGCCTTTTCGGTGCTTTTTTGTTACATCGTTTAACGCTTTTGCGAGCGTATTGTTGGAACCCTTCCCGGGCGGCATACAATCAATCGTCAACCATTTGCCGTACGATTACTTTGCGATTTCACGCTAACATTTGTCTATGTTATCGGCGGTCGTAATTTTAAAACGAGCTTCGTCACTACTTGCTCATTGTTCTGCGACAACATCGTCTCGTCGACATTGACAGATTATATGTACACGTAGAAAATCGCGCTACCGTGTTTCGCACCGTACACCAGTATATATCAGCAAACAAAGCGACATCTTGCTCGGTGTATTCGTATCGTTTCGATGCATTTTACCACCGCGCCATCGTCAACTTCGTACGTCGCGAGAATTTAATTTATTAATCTTGCCCGTTTTCGCTACACGATGCAACGTCGACTATCATCCGTTTTAAAACCCTTTCCGCGAGGTTGACGTTGCCGACGCTTCGAGGGGATGCGATTTCCCAATTTCGAATTCGCGTGTCGATAATTTGTCTACGCCAGGCGTGAAAAAAAACGATGGAATTAAATAGAAATTATTTCTTGTAATTTCTCAAAATACAAAAGAAATACATCTCGTAAACGTTTCGTCGTTACTTAACCATCGGAACATTGAACTTTTCGAATTCGCTACCCCATTTATAATTATACGATCGTTCGTTAAACGAACAAAGAAATAAGTCTTATCAGATGCAACTCCCACAGCTGCACGATTACAATGGAAATACTTTATACGCGAATAGCGCCAAGAGTAATTCCCTCGCGATGGTGTGCGAGCTTCTGGAAATAAATCGTGCACCTGAACACGCGTTCACGTGTCAAATAACCCGGCACTATCTGAAGGGGCTCGTTTGAAGTACAACGTGGTAGTATGCGTTCGCAGATGGAGTTATTATCGCCGTCTGATTCCAATTGCTCGCCGCAGATGGCGTTCGAAGTGATATTTCTCAAGACTTGGTCAATTTGTAGATACCATTTTTCATAGTTACTCTCACCGATGGAACTATTGCTGCGAATTCGTTCAATCAATAAGCCATAGATGACGTTACAAGTGAATTTTACTACAAAAGGCACGTAGCAAATTTTAAATTAAATTTCATAAAAAGCTCGAGTGAACTCGACATAGAATAAACCAATCGCTTTCGAGATTCATAAAATTGTTGCTTTTTAACAAGTTTCTACAGAGCCTTCCTTCTTTCAGGTTCTCCTAGGTAGTGCAGAAGACCCCCCCCCCCGTCTAAATGTCGCAAAAGAGGAATAAGCAGGAGAATAAATAGCTCTTCTTCGTTAAGACGAACCCTTGCATTTTCAAAAAAAAAACATGATCTCCTCAGTGCCTAGTCCAGATTTGAACATTTTTGTTCCCATATGAAGAGGAGGGAAGGGGAGGTACCGGGTGCCTAATTGATCTTACAAGGGAACTACTTGAGGTGTCGGCTCGGATTTCAACTGGAGTTGGATTTTTGGAAAGAGCATGTCAAAAACACCCAAAACCAAAATTTTAGCTGCCCAAGTCAACTTTTCGATTTTTTGGCGAATTTTTGAAATTTGAAAATTACAAAATTTCGATTAAAAATAAAGAAT
>QBDW01000146.1:0-29250 GCA_003261595.1 Maconellicoccus hirsutus | reverse complement strand
GAATGCAAATTTGGTATTTCTTTCCGATATGTTTGCTTTTTATTAAAATAAATTCACGAAAGAATTGAAAATTTCAGTAATCAGTACTGATTAAAAAAACACATGCAAACATATCGGAAAGAAATACCAAGTTTGCATTCACGAACGTATGCGTGAGTGTCCGAAACCACCCGAGCCCCCAAAATGTCGTTACACTTTAACGATAAGTACTATGACTTCCTACTTAAACTCGAAGCATATCATCACAAATAAGCGTTGATGAGCTAAAAGAAATTGCACGATATTTTTTAGTTTGCAATACTAGAAATTCGCTTTGAAAACAGAAGGTAATTATAATTAAAAATTACTGTAATTAAGGATCAGTTGCAAAATTGGTAATTATAGGTCGTGCAATTTTTTTTAGCTCATCAATGCTTATTTCTGACGATATACTTTGAGTTTAAATAGGAAGACATCGTTCAACTAGATATACATGGCCGCCAAACAGAAATTTTACGGTTAGAGTGGGTATACTCTCAACTTGAAAAGACTATACTATCCCTCGTTCATTACTATCCATTTCGGAAAGGCGTCGATCGGCCGCCACGCGTATTTTGTATGTTGAGTAGATGATTGCTCGAGTCTGGTGTCTGGCGACACCCGAAATTGAAATTCTACCTAAAAAAATATCAATATTATATCCACGGAAGACTTGTAAAACTGACGAACAAACCTCAAATTTCGGGTATCAGTAGATTCAAGTTTCAAAACGACTCAGGTGATAAGTATCTGGACTTGGAAAAGATTTTTCGTAAAAAATTATTATTTCACTTATTCCGCTGCCATTTTCGAGCTTGTGAAGATTACGGATCGAAAAAAAATCAATTTACATGTAAACTTTATGTAAAGAAATTTACAGTGTTGCTACTTTTTGCGGAAAAAAAATCATTGAAAAGGGTGAAAATACGCAGAAAAATACCTCGAAAACATTAAAATATCTCAAATACACACAGTACGTTTTAAAAACGTCAGAAACACGTGAAAATATTCATTTTATCTCGAAATATGCAAAAAGAGGAATTATTTAAAATTCAGACTTTCAAAACACCATCTCCAATCACCTTTCGCTTTTCATTCGACACGTCAACTCGATAAAAACCTCAACAAGTTGCGCACCTAATCTACGCCACGAGCCACGTGTCACCTACACATGCTCACACACCGGTCACTCACCTGTAGCTGCAAGTGGCCAGCTCATCGACCCCGAATAAAAAACTCCGTATAATAAAACGATCTCAATATTTTATTTTAATAAATATTTCTTATAAATTTTTAAATTATTAAAAAAAAAACTTACCGAATTATAAATATATAAATAATACAATATACTATGTGCACTATATACAAAAAAAATTATACACGTACGATATAACATTTCCTTATTTTTTTCAGTAATAAAATACAAAATATACAACGAAATAGAGAGAAACATAAGAAAAAATATTAGGGAGGAGTATAATGAAATTTCTTTACTTACAAAAGGTATTACTAATTAACAAAAAAAGAAAAGAAAAAACAATAACAATAAAAAAATAACAGCTGCTTAAACACGCGGTTGTTAAGTTTTTTGTTTTTAAAGCAAAAACACTTTGCTTTTACAAAAAATAACCAAAAATTATAACAGTTCTACCGTAGTAAAAAAAATTCATCACTACTAACTTTTTTTTATGTTAACGTAAACAAAGACAAGAAAAAATTACAACGGCGTAACTGAAAAAATTCCCCCTTGAAATCCGCCTCCTTCCATCGAGAAAAGAAAACAAGCCCGGAAAGCGAAAAAATTACTATGAAAGTTTTCCACACCGATTCTCTCGTCCTTTTTCCAAAAAACGACACGATTCATCGCTTTATCAACAAAAACAAAACAAAAATTACATGACTAAAAAAAAAATGCTATTTATATTATTCCGCTCGAATACATTGTACTCGGCATACTTCGTTTTACTTCGTCTTCCGTCGATGATCGAAATTACCCGAAAAATCCACCTTTTCGGCAGGTACTTACGGACACGCTGCTTACACGATCATCCCCCGCCCCTGCTAACCCTCGAAAAAGCCATCTATTTAGCGAATTTTAATAACGATTCGTCTAATAATAATAATTGACAAAAATTCTTCGTAATTTGTCCGATAATCTGGGTTTTCGCACGTTTCCATCGGTTTCGTCGTCCAGACGACCAACGAAAAAGAAAAAGAAAAATTCGGACTAGATGAAAAACCCGGATTACTCTGAGGCGTCCCACACCCCCCCCAAACCCTTCGACTACGCGTCGAAAAAAACCACGCCGATGCGATGAAAAAAATCTGGGGAAAAAGCGTAACTTACTTCTAAACAAAAAAATCTAAGTCGTCGAAATTATTCGATTATAATAAAACTCGTCGTTCGAGACACGATAAATTGAGAAAAAATAATAACAAATTAACCGACGTAATAAATCTCGTTAGTTCGATAATAAGTAAATTTACAATACATAAAAATTACATGAAAAAAAATGAGGGAATAAAAAGAAAAAAAAAACAGAACAGATAAGAGAGAGAAAATTACTCGTAATAAATATAATGATTAAAATAAAAAAATTCCAAATATTGCACTTTTTTAAAATAAGATTTCAAACTTCCCGCATCACGAAAAAAATTCCTCGCCATTTCGTAATTTCCGATTGCCTATTTTTTTGAGCAAAATTACGCCGAGATCTCCCCCCCCTCTCCGAGGACCACCCGGGTGAAATTGGCTACGAAATATGTCGCGTTTCGCGACCCCCAACGAAACCAAACTTTCGAAAAAAATAAAAATTCTTCCAATAAATGCACATTACACTGCCACCTGGGCACCTCCCTCGACACCGACGGCCACCTTATTTGAAAAAGAAAAAAGAACAATAAAAAACATAACGATATCAAAGGCTTAGGTCGAGAAAATAAGGGCATTGCCACTAGAAAAAAAAAAAAACAATAAACTAAATCACACTTTGGAAGTCGCGACGGATTCGGCCGCGGCGTCGCCTTCGAGACACGTGGACGCGTCCGCAGACGATGGTTTTGGTAACGTGTTCACGGCGCTATCCTGTTGGACGCCTTTTTTGGCGTCTTCGTCGACGGACGACGGCTTCGTTACGTATCCTTCCTTGGATCTGGCGAATTTTAACCTAATCGGAGTAATTTTATTCGTCCGTATCGAATCCAGCTCGTGGTTCATGTTACGTTTGGACTTTGGCGCTTTGCCGACGCTGGCCGCCGATGGCAAATCAGGCTGGGTGAATGTTTCGGGTGCTGGTTGCGTGGCCGCTAGACGGCCGAACTTGATGATGATCTTCTTCGGCGCTCCCTCGCCTACTTCGTGGTTGGTGATTACGTGCACCTGAGGTGTGCTGTTTTTCTCCGTATCGCCTTTCGGTTTCTTCTTGCGCATACTACGGTTTTCGCTCGCATTGGAGGATGATCGTTTGCGGCGTTTCTTCGAGTTACTCTCTCGGGCGACGTTTACGTTGACGCTGACGTCGTTGTCGGAACCGAAATCGTAATCAGTTGTTGTGTTCAAGGCGCCGTTTTCGTTGAACTGACTAATCACCTTGGAGCGGAATCGCATACTTTCGCGTTTCAGCTGCTCGACAGTCGAAGGCGACGGCTGTTTGTCGGCCGAATCGCAGAGGCGTTTTTTGGGCGGCCTCAGGCGTAGATTTTTATCATCGAAAGTGGTCGCGCCTACGGCCACTGTGTTGTTCTCCAGCACCACCGAAGATACGCCGCCGATTTTGATCTTCAGCTTGGGCGGCGCGCAAGACGAATTTCCGCGACTTTTACGCTTACCGACGTGATTATCGTCGTCGGCTTTTTTCTCCGTTGACGCGTTCGTGGACTGTTTGGCGTTGTTGTACACGTTGTTGTAGCTATTCACGACGCCGCCGCTAAATGCGGCGGCCGCGGCTGCAACCGCGGCCGCGTTACTCGTGTTCGCGTCCACGTTCGAGAGATCATACGACGCGAACTTCTCCTTGCCGCGTTTCTTCTTGTCGATGCTGGCGGCCGCGTCGATCAACGCTTTGTAGTCCTCTTTGGTGGGTATCGTCGTCATCGAGGCGACCGCTTTCGGTAACTTGTAACTGGGTGCGCTTTTCACGGGCGTGTTGGGCGCCGGCATGGCGGCCTGTTCGTTGGCCACGACGGCGGTTGGCTGGCCGCCGCCGATGTCGACGCCAACGTCATCCATATTCGTGTCCTGTTGCGTGCAGCATTGCCGCAGGAGTTCTTTCTTACGGATGCGTCGGTTGTAACTGGACGACGTCGATACTTGGGACACGTTTAGGGTACCGGACGACATATTGAATTCGTTCGGTACTATGGCATTGGAGACGGGCGGCTGGATGGCGGCAACGGACGCCAGCGTGGTTTGCGGCACGTAATTCGCGTCCGAATACGGCCCTTTGATCTTCATCTTCAGTTGATTCCGCGACGCGTTTTCGTCTTCGATGATGGTAGCGGTGGCTTCGCGATTATACGTCGGCATCGGCGTCGGCGCCAACTGCGCCGAGGTCTCCGCTTGTAAACGCGTCGGCGACGAGATAGACGCGGCGACGGTGTTGGTAACACTGAGCGCGGCCGCATCCGTCGCTTTGAATGCGTCCGTCGCAGTTTCCGGCGATCTCTTGGCAACGCGAACGGGAGCCGAATATCTTTCGATTTCCTTCTCCAACGCGTCCACCATGTCATTCACGGGCTCGACGGCTTTCGGCTGGAAATCCGTAGCTATCGTATCCGTCATATCTGTGTTGGACCTCGCGTCGTCGTATATAGTCCCGCTATACGTCCGCATATCGACCGGCCCCGGTAACAGAGGCTGAACCGCGTCGAACTGCTCCACCGCCACCGATTGGACAGGCGGCTGCGGCAGCGTAGGCGACGACGACGATTTATCTTTGACAAGCCCGCTCGCCGCGTTCGGAGTGGCTACCTTTCTCTCGGTGATCTCCTCTTCTTCTTCGTCTTCGGCCGGCTCTTCGTCTTCGTCTTCTTCTTGCGCGGGTAACGTATTATCGCGGTAAATATCTTTGGCGATGATGCGGCCGTTGTTGCCGATTTCGCAAAGCGGCAAGCGCTGCGTCCGGTGCGAGGCTCGGCCGGAGGACGATTTACGTTTCGACAACGGCGCCGGAGGCGGTTGCGACGATGGGCTGGCGATTTTCGGCGAATAACAGGTTTCGTTGCTGGGCGTCGATAGCTTGCTATAAACGGTATCGGTGGATTTGCGGCGTTCTTCGTGCATCGCCTTGAGATTCTCGTAATTATCGCCGCTGAGTTCGGCTTCGTCGTCGAAATCGTACACGGTTCCGGCTAACTTGCTGTTCGTGTCGCTTTCCCAGTCGCGATAGAAGAAGGAGGAGGCGGCGGCGTTGCGTCCGCGGCCCCGTCCGCGTCCTCGATTGCGATTCTGGCCGGTTTTATTATTAGTTCGGTGATTCTTGCGGGTTGGTTTGGTCTTCGGAGGCGGAACGGGTTCCACGGGTCGGGCCGGAGATACGCCGGCGATGGGTGATTTCGCGACGGGCGATTTGTTCTGCGACAAGACGCGGGCCGAAGCTCGGGTCGGCTTCGTTGGTGATTTCTTCGCAGCCGAGGCCGGACTTTGGTGCGGCGTCGATGGTTTGGGCGTCGACGAAGGCGTATTGTCGGCGGTGCCTGCGCGACGCGGTGTACTGGACGACACCGGCAGCGCGGCTACTTCGTCTATGGTCTTCTCGATGTCGCTTTTTTCTGGCACAGCGGCTGCTGCGGCTGCGGCTACAATCGGTACAGCATTCGCGGATTTATCTATCATGGTTTCGGTGGTGTTGGCGAGTAAGTCGGCGACGCTGTCGAATGGCTTGGGTTTCACGTCGTCGGTAACGGCGCCGAAGACGTCTTTGGTGGTCATCCGAGGCGTGTCTAATTTAACGCTCTCGTCTGTGGTAGGCGTGGACGCCGTACCGGCATCCATGATGGTCGTGTCGTCGGCGCTGAGCGGCGGAATTGGCGATATGATGGAAGTCGTGAAGGCCATGTTTTGCGACGTAGTGGTAAAGGACGCGGCGGCCGCGCATCTCGTCTGTATCATCAAAGGCGCGCCAAATGGTTTACTAATGGAATCGTAGGCCGACGAATCAAATGCCGAGGTCGGGAACAACGGCTGCTCATTGGGATCATATCCCTTGGTGGGCATTTGATTGGCAACAAAGGACAAATGATCTTGGTACGAGTACTCGCCAAAGTGACTATCGTTGGTAACCGGTCGCAGCAGATCGGCGACGGATTTCTGCATCTCGGGCGTTATCTCCATCGGTATCTCCCGGGCGCCTCTATGATCTCCACCGGCTTGCTGCATCATGTCTTCTCGATGGCCGACTAACTCGGCGCAATATGCCGACGACGCCGAAGACGATCCGGAGGACGTCGACGTGGACGAACAGTCCGATCGTCTGGACGGTATGATGACATTGTCGGACCACCGGTTCAGCATTGCTGCCTCGTCGACGTGATGCCGATGATCGTACGGCGACGACACGTTCGATTCGTTGGCGAACCTGTGCTGATTTTGGGATTGTCTGTGAGCGGGTGCTTGCCACGATTCGCTGTCCGTGTTTATGGTGATGGTCTCCGAGACGGGGATGTTCTTCTGCGGTATCATAGCTCCGGCCACGACATCGGCCGCGAATGAGCTAGCACACGAGTTGAACAACTCCATGTTATCACGCAGCATGTTCTCAGCCGACTCGATGGTATTTGGTTGCATGTCGAGCTGCGGCGGAGCACTGGGTTCTTTATCCGCTGTCGTTTCCGGCACAGCTTCTGGTTCCGTTTTATCGTCGTCTTCGCCGACGTGACTAATCGCGATGTCGGGGGTAGGCGCGGAGGTGATGCTATCCAACCCTTCGACCGTCTTCTTGCGGGCCAACTCTAGCCTCAGTTTCTCCACCAGATTCAACGTCTCGAGCGCCTCCTTCTTTGAATCCTCTTTGAAAGCGAAATCATTCGAAAGCAATGCCTCCAGCGAATCCGCCAAATTCTTGTCCAAATTATCGGCCCCGTGCCCGGAGCTGATACTCGCCGCCGCTGATTCCGTCTCCCAACACTGTCGCGAAAAGAAATCGCTATCAGTGCTGGTCAAATGCTCGATGGCCGATTTCGTCTCGGAATTCTCGAAATCGTCGGCTTTCTCCGCTAGCTCAAGCACCGGAGGCGAGGGCGGTTTTACTTTGGTCGTATCCGCCACCATATCCATATCGAACTGCGACGGCTGCTGCGTTCTGGTGGCGTCTTTGTATAGATCTTCGATAGCGGCCGACATGTCGCTATGGTTATCCTCGATCTTTGGCGTTGCTTCGACATCGACGGTATCGACGCGTTCGACCTTATCGGGCGTCGTTGACATCTCCAACTCTCGCTTTTTACACTTCGGCATAGGCTTCGAGGTCACAGCCGCATGAACGGGGGATACCCTAGGCTTAGCCTTCTTCGCCGACTCATCTTCGCTTTCTGATCCGCTGGACGAAGACGAGCTACCGGACGACGAAGAAGATGACGACGACGACGACGAGCCGCTGGACGACGACCCGCTCGATGATCCGCTGGACGAGGACGAGCCACTGGACGAAGACCCACTCGACGATCCACTCGACGACAACGATTTCTTCGGCGGTAACGCCGTCGTCGCCGGTATCGTGGCCGTCGCTTTCGTCGTGCTCGTGGTAACCGAACCCATCGCGATGCTGTTGACAGCCGACGTGACGGCGCTGGCCAACAGCGACGCCGATGATATCGCGCCGCTGATCGTCTCCGCGTTGGATTTCTGGTAGAACGACTTGCGTTCCGGGAGCTCCTTCTTCGATTTGGTTTGCGGCGCGGATGCGTTCAACGTCGTCAGAGTCTTCGCCTTGAACTCGTTTTCGGCATCTTCGATGGTCGCCGGCTTGACCATGCCGTTTTTAATATGCTCAATGGCCTTGATGGCCTTCTTGGCGGCGGCGCGTTGCGGCACGAAGGGCAACATATCCGCGTAGCTGTTCTTATCCACGTCTCCGGCGGCTGTTTCCGTCTTACGCGCGTTCTTCTTTTCGTACGCAGCAGCCGGAGACGACTTCTTGTTGTTTTTACGCGGTTTGTTCTTGGTCGGCGTCAACGTTTCACTAGCGATTTTGGCAGCTTTGCGTTGCGGGACGATATCCGTCTCGCTGGACGATTTCTCCTCCATCTTCTCCGGTTTACTATCCTTACTCGAGGTAGTATCGGATTCCTCGTCGAAAAGCTCCTTGACCCTCTTGCGCTTCTCGTTGGCGGGTTGTTTGGCGAACGCCGCTTTAATTCCGTTACTCCCGGAGGCACTCCGCTCTTTGGATTTGGCCGACGCTGTGAACTCCTTCATCGACGCCTTCGTAGACACCGGTTTCTTATCGCGCTTGGTATACTCGTCGCTGTCCGAATCGCTCGAATAAATCTCCGACACGGCGTTTTTCTTCTTAAACTCGTCAGCTTTGGTTTTAGGCGCGCGTAACAAAAAGAGATCATCTTCGCTGTCGTCGTCGTCGTCATCGGCAGCAGAAACACTGCCGCTTTTTAGCACCCGACGTTCGAGCATTTCGAACGAGCGGCACGCCGAAGATGACTTTTTTGACTTTTTCCCGCCTCGCGACTCGCTTGCGCTGCTGTCGCTCGACGACGACGACGTATCCAAATACGACGCCGATTGCGCGTTTTTTCTTCTTCGCGCCATATTCTTCGTGCGATTCTCGACCGCGTTTTTTCGCTGCGATTTATTCATCCTACTGTTAACCTTGAACCGACTATCGGACTCGGTATCCGCGCCCGCGACGTGACTCTTCGTCTCGAGGTCGCTGCTCGACGACAAACTCTCCGAGGAGGCCATTCAGACACGAACGCCTCGCGCCGTCTTTCGAGCCGAATACGTATCCGTTGACGCTGCGTCGCGGCGAATGATCGCTGTCCGTGTAGCCGGCGATACGCGATACCATCGTTTCGAAATCCGTACTCAGATCGGGAGCGTTCGCGTGCGAATACAGACGGTCGTAGATGGACGGGCCGTGGTTCGCTTCCTTGATCGAGGTGATCTCGGCGGTGCTCAGGCTGATACGCGTATCCGACAGCAGGGCCGCTTGCTTGTAGAACGTTTGTTCGCGTAGACGTTGATAGGAACGTGAGAGTTTTTCGCGTCTGCTCACCATGTAGCAAAGGTTGCGTACCTGTAAATACCAAGCGAAGGGTTAGTGTCGCGTCAAAACACGTGCATCTTGTTCGTCGTGTTCACCCGGCGAATCGCGACCACGTAAAAAGTCGCCATAGTTTTATCTCGTCAAAAGACGTTTTATTTATGAAATCTAACCCGATATTTTACTCTTTGCGTATTTGAAAACATTCTAATAATTATCGTTAATTTATTTTTTCGTCGCAAAAGCCCTCCATGATATTTTACCCGTCGAAGTTTTTCAAACGTTTCAAATTTTTATTTTTTAAAATCCTTTTTCAATTCTTTTTCTTTATGTAGGCGTTATTTTGCATATCTTTTTTATCATGTATTTAACAAATTAACCTTCTTTTTCGGAAAATGTCGACGTTTTTCGCAAATTTCATTGATTTATTACAATTGTGATAATCATTTAATGACTTTTTTTCGATATTCGAATTATTCTAGTTATTTAATTTTTATTACATTCGATTTTAACATTTTTTCAATTTTTTTTACGTTTATTAAATAAAGAAAAAAATAATAATGAACGTAGAATTTTCAAATTTAAATATTTAAAAACTTTCGGACAAGTTTACAAACAATTATTAGAATTTAAAAAATAAAAAAAAAAAAAAATTTTCTTTTTTTTTTACATTTTTGTAAAATTTTCCAAATTATACTCGATTTTAACATTTTTTCAATTTTTTTTACGCTTATTAAATCGAGAAAAAAATAAAAAAAAATCATTATCCATTTTTTTTACATTTTAGTAAAATTTTCTAAATAAAATTAGTCGAGTGAAGAAATCTGAAAATTGGTACAGTTTCCAATTTTACGCGTTTAACAATTAAGAAGAGAAAAAAATCATTAATATTTTACCGAATGAAAAATCTTAACAAAATTCAAAATGTAAACGAGCTACAAAAACCCAAAATAATGGTAAATTTGCATAAAAACCCGCATAATTTAATCACAACTCCAAAAATTTACACAAAATACTCGTAAAACAAAAACGAAATAAATAAACGTCTAAAATTATCCAACATTCGATATCTCCTCAAATTCTACAAAATCAACCGCTCGTAAAAATCCAAAAAAAAAAAAAAAACGTGAAAAAATAAATGGACACCTAAAGACACACGACACCCCTTTCTCTACTATAAAACCACCCCAACGTGAAGAAAAAAAATCGTCGATAAATCCGCCATAAAAACACCATTTACACGTTATTGGTCGGAAAAACACGTTATTTAAAAGGTCATCGACCTGATAAAATCACGCCACGGATCGCGATACGAATATCACACGATTCCAACGTAACACTCACCCTTTCCAAATCCTGCCTGAGCTGCACGAACATCCTCATCTTTTCTTGATCAACTTGTTCTTGATTTTTGCTCAGCAAATCTGACGCGTCGTCGCTTTTCGCCGCTAGTAACGGTTTGTTAAACGAAGCTCTGCGTTTGAGCACCCAGTAATTATAGATGTACTCGAGGCCCTCGGCGTCGACGTCGTACTTTCTGGTGATATCTTTGACGTTGACGTGTTTCTCGAATTCGGCTTCGATTTCTTGTAACCTGAACGACAACGATTAGCTTTCTGCTTTAGGAGGAAGAAACGAAGCACGAAGAGGGAAGAGTTACTTACTTGACTGCTCTAGCGTGCGATTTCTCTTCGGTGGTCATATCCTTGCGTTGTTTCTTTTTAACCTCTTCATCGGAAGTAGCGCCCGGAACACTGCTCATGTCTTTCTTACTACTTATGCTATGTTTCTGACAATACGACTGCGGAAACGAGACGAACGTAGGAGAATTTGTCGATTTTCGCATAAAACACAAGCACGATGCTTACTCGTAATTTAACGGTATTATCATCATCGGTGGTACTTTCTTTGTCAATAATGGCACGCATTTCTAGGCCGTGTTTAAAAGCGCAGGTCACGTGATACGCGGTCTTGCACGTTTTAACTGAACACTGTATACAAGCGCCGACTCGTTCGCGACAAAGGACGCATATCAAAGCCCAGCGACTTTGCTGTAATTCAAATAAAACGTCATTGCGACCAAATCCACCACAATTCAGCAAAGGCTAAGCGATAGTTACCGGAATACTGGAGATTTTCGTAATCGGCTCCATCTTCTCGACGCATCCTATGCTGACTTCGGGTATCCACAGCGCGCACGACACATGAGCCCATTTCTGCCCGGAGCGCGTCGACTTCATGGCGCCGTTTTTATTCGGACACAAAACACATTCGGGCCGTAAGCCTAAGGCGCACGTACGACATAGCCATTGACCGGCCGATATGCTCGTGATGCCGTAGCATGCTTGATGAACGCAAATATTGCAGCAGCCGCAGAACACCATCTCGTTACCTTCTTCGGAATCCGGCTACAAATAGAAAGTCGTTACGACGTGTTTTCAACTTTCAGTGTCGCGAGAAGGTTTGAAAAAAAGCTCAAAAAGAAACGTGATTTCATCATGTAGACGGTTTGAGAACCTACTCCTGCCTTAATGCCATCGAAGTCGCCCAAATCGAATCTATGGTTATTTAACATTTCAGAAAAAGAAGTACCCCTGATTGGGAGGCGATAACATTTCACACCGAAACAAACTCCCGAACTTCGACCATTCCTGATTTAAATCAATCTTCATTTTTTTGAATGTATTTTTTATTAATTTGTTATTAATCGTACGACACCAATGACGTATCGAAGCAACCAAATGACGAAGGGGGAGAGGGGAAGGTAGAAGCTTGTGTGTAAAAATAAAAGCAGAATTTATTAATTCTCGACAAACTTTTCTTCATTACAAAACTTTATCCAAGACGGCGACGCTCATCAATTTTATCGGTTTTCGGGATAAAATGAACGGAATCCATGACGAAGCATTTTTACGAGGTTTCAAGCGACTTGGGAAAAAAATTTTGAAACAAAAATTACCGAAAATTAAATTAAGAATATTTTTCTAATAAACACTTTTTAAGTAATTCTTCAAATTCTGTGACAATTTCGTTACAAAATTTTTTACCTGGGGTGTTTTTGTAAGGTTTGGGGCGACTTTAGAAAAAGCTTTTGAAACAAAAATGATTGGAAGTCAGACGAGGAATATTTTTCGTGATGAACATCTATTTCATAACTCGTCAAATTTGCCCACAATTTCGTAATACTTTCAACATCGTGGAAAAAATTATTCAGTTGGGGCGTTTTTGTGAGGTTTGGGGCGACTTTGGAAAAAAATGTTTGAAACAAAAATTGTCGGAAATTAAATTGGGGATATTTTTCGTTAAGAACGTTTTTCCCATAACTCGTCAAATTTGGCCACAATTTCGCTAATATTTTCAACATCGAGGAAAAAATTATTCAGTTGGGGCGTTTTTGTGAGGTTTGGGGTGACTTTGGAAAAAAATGTTTGAAACAAAAATTGTCGGAAATTAAATTGGGGATATTTTTTGTTAAGAACGTTTTTCCCATAACTCGTCAAATTTGGCCACAATTTCGCTAATATTTTCAACATCGAGAAAAAAATTCTCTAGTTAGGACGTTTTCGTGAAATTTGGGGCAAATTGAGGGAGGAATTTTTCACTCAAAAGTTTTTGAAAATCACACGAGAAGTATATTTTGTACTTCTAATTTTTTTAATATCTTGCTAAATTTTACCATAATTTTGAATTATTTAAAAAGAAAAAAAATTACGCCAAAATTTAACGAGATATAAAACATTCCAAATACAAAAGATATTCATTGCTTCATTTTCAACAAATTTGTTTTAAAAATTGTTCTCCGAAGTTGCCTCAAATCTTACAAAAACACCTCAACATGAACATTCCCGTTTTGTTTCACCGCCAAACCGAAAAAAATCGTCAAGAATCGCCATCTTACGGTGTCTTGGGAGGGCGGGGGGTAAAACAATTCGGCAACGGGGAAGGGGATGAGTTTGAAAATGGTTTTGGCGTATGATACATCGAAATATATGTTTTTGAGGTCGTCGAATTCGAATCTGGGGTCATTTTTCATCTTGGAGTTGAGGGCGCATCGGGGAATTGGATGAAATCAACGAATTATCAATTTAAATCGGCGATACGTCAAAATATGTTCTGTTTTTCTGGGTCAAATCGAATGGAGAAGTTGCCAAAATTGTAAATAATTCGATATTTCATCAAATAACACGAATTTCTATGCCAAAAGACGAAAAAATTCCTCAATTATGAGCATATCTACGCGAAAAATCACGTTTTTGGGCCTCCTCAATGCACAGCATCTTATAATCGTTTGTACTAACCGATCGACAAACGTCACAGATGACACTTTCGTCGTATTCCAACGCGAGACCTTCTTCTTTCTTCACAATGGCGTGTACCTTTTCCCAGCATCGCATTTCTAATTCTTCGATAACACGTTCCAGTTGATCTTGACTGATGGCTGGCAACCCTGCGATCGATACATATTAATTCGTAACTATACGTATGATTATTTATGTAATACATTTCGAGGGTTAGAAGAGCATTAGGTAGAAACCGAAGATTATTGAAAATGTGACCATTTCGTAGTCTGAGGAACACTGTTTGGTGAAATTCAACGGATTTTTGCGGAATTCGACGTTCTGATGGATTCGAGACGTTTTTCTTTTTCACCAGTGAAAGACACCATTATGAATAAATCATCGATTCCTTCGAATTAAACGAACTGCTAATACAAAAACACGAGCTACGTTCATGTCTTATCGACGATACGGCGATAAATCACAGAATTCGGACGTTATCGTCAATAGTCTTCCGTTCGGTCTTAGCTTCGTGTAAAATACAGGCGGAAAATATCGAAAAAAAATCAGCCACATAATCAGAAATAAATGATTTACACGAATTACACGTGAACGAAATGGCAAAACTGACGAAAAATCTGTGTAGATATGATAGAATATGGGAATTTAGCACCACTGTTTTATGTCACTTGATTACCCCTGAATATGAACCCTCCCTTTCTTCCAAGTTGATAATTTTTTTTGAATTTTCCCGAAAACCGCGTTGGAGAATTTCCGAATGTTTTATTGAGCCTCTTAGATTATTTTCGACGTCGCTTTCCTCCCCTTTCACCTTCCTTTCCTTGAAAATATCGAAATATCAACTGAAACTCTCTTCGAAGTCGTAAAAAATAACCATAAGGTCCTGAGAAAACATAGAAAAGGTCATAGTAAAGTTACCAGAAAATCACAGCTCATCAAAAAATCTTGGGAATATCACCAAAAGATCACCGCAGATGTTGGGAATCCATCAAAAACGAAATAAAAAGGTCACACAAAGATCAGTTCGCTCTTCCTGGTGACTTTCCTGTGATCTTTGCATGACATTGAGGAACGTTGAGGTAAACTTTTGGGCACTTCTATAAGAAGCCCTGATGACCTTGAAAACTTCCGGTGATATTCTCAAGAATCATAGGTGATCTCTTGACGATCTTCGAGTGATATTGAGGATGTTGGGATGAATTTCTGTCGATGTCTCTAGAACGTCCTGATGACCTTCTCATGCTCTCAAGATGCTCCGATGATCTTCCTACGATCTTCGCGTAATTTTTTAAAGAGGGAGTGGGGGTATGTGTATTAAGGTGGGTTTTTTTGCAGATTTCGAATCAATCGGAAATTATTTCCGAAACATTGGTAATTAATTTTAAATAATTTCGGTCACTTTTCGATCTTCCTTTATCGATGAATTAAATTGACGAATAAACGCTCGGAAAATCGAAGCGAAAATTTCTCCATTCGATATCAATCTGAAATATCAAATAATATTACACGATTTCGAGCACAATTCGTCAATAAATGGCGGGAAAAATTACGCCGATGAGAAGAGATTCTCGAATACACATCGGAAAGTACCGACAAAAGCGGTTTTCCATTCATCAGCGAAAAAATCGAAAAATTCTTTTTTCATTCGACAAGCAGAAAACTTCGATATTGGCGAATACCCGAACGGCCTTCTATTTCAGTCGATTTCACGAAACACGGCAATACCACCGACGCGACGCGAGCTTTTTCTTCCGCCAAATCAGCGCCATCTGTCGGCGAGATTTTCAAAATTTTTCTAATCGAATTTCTTACGAGAATAAAAGCGGATTTGTTATTCGTTGAATTACGAAAATGGCGGCGGTTCCGAAATCCCGGTGAATTATCATTTCTAACGTAAAATCCGAATTCAGGAAATTCTTCGCTAGATTTCTAGATTTCTCTCATTTTTCCAAAATTTCCGCCGGGTTGAAAATTTCGCGAATTTTTCCCAACAAAATTGACTTCTCTTCTGGAGATGATTTCAAGGTTACTTGGTGAAAAATCGATGATCATGTTGACAAAACGAGTTCACTAGAATGATCTCCATCTGATCCTTGAATCGGGCGTAATCAAATACGATAAATCCTCGAGCTCCCGAAACCTGGACCACGATTATTGACATTCCAATGATCCATCTATACAAGTAATTCGACCTCGTAGTGTTACAAACGAGAAACCCAACATGTGTAGTGATTCTCATGCGAGCGAACGTTATCTCCGTCGTTATCAACACATGCGTCCATGAATCTGCACTTGTGCTGTGACACGGGTCATTGACCTATTCGAATAAAACCCACCGGAAGATGTCTCCTTTACGAGATCCTATTCACGGTGAATCATCGACAAATCATCTTCAGGGTAATTTCATAAAATGCTTGTATTTCTCGTCATAAAATAATCTGAGATCTCTAACGATTGGTGAATTACTTTGAAAATCATTCAACTCGACTTTTACGTATTTCGCTATAAAGCCACGAACCTGCATAAAGCCTTAGGTACTGTTCCGGTGACGATTTGCCATTGATATATAGAAGAAAAATGTCTATTTTCAGGAGCCCAATGAGTATTTACCGATTTAAACGAATTAAAATTATAGGCGTATACTCGACCCTCTTCTTACAGGATCTTCATCCTTTCATTTGCTTTTTAACATCAATCAAGAGCATTTAAATCCATCAAACGCCACAAAACGCGAACCCATCAGAACGCCGGAGCTTTTCACGCAAATGCGTCACCTCCTGGAATACTTATTCGTGTAATTAATAAGACGACATACCCATCAGCGCTCGTTCTCCGTTGACGATATTTAACCACACGACATCCACGTCTTCGAGATCATAGGCGCAGCATTTCTCAGCCTGAATGCCGACATTGGACAGGTAATGTTCGTCTACTCGAAAATGCTCGTCTTTTGTGATCCGGATGTATTTATCTTTAGGTCTGTAACATAATCGAGATAATGATGTGATCGGTGGATGGTAAATTTAATGAAATATGTGGGGGAGTACTCGGAGTAGCTGGAATACCAGAGCTCGCCTAGCTCTTGTTACTACGTATTTTTAATTAATACTATTAACAGGATGATTTGAGGTACAACGTGAGGCTAATAAAATAGAATATTTTGGCCTAAAAAAATACTCTGAGGTAAGACTCGATAATATTTCATCATTTGATGAAAATACTTCAACGTCTGATGCTACGTTCATCTTGGTATTTACGATTTTAGGCGAACGGTATTTCTCCGGCGTCACCTTTCGACTTCTAATACACGAACGTAATCGACGATAGGACAGATTACGAAATATTCCAATCTCGGCGGCGGTTTCACAAAAGGGCGTTTTATCACGAGATAAAGATACGGTTTATTTTGAGCGATTCGAGTGAAAAAAAAACACGCTTATCGATACGGCAACACGAGCAAATACGTACAATTTAAATTCGCGATGCATTTTTCTGGAATTATTCGACGTTGTCGACGCCAAAGTGACGACTGGTCCCGGCAATGAATCTGGTTTCACAGGCACTTGTACACCGCGCTCCCATTCCTGTTTCCATTGATCGGTGATTACCCAGTAATGATCGCTCGTCAATGGCTCCGAATCGGGTAACTTCATCGCGCTAATTAGATCTTTACGGAAAAGCTAGCAAAAGAAAAATATAAAAGTTTTACCGTACCACACGCAATATTCGTAATGCACATCGAAATATTTTATCAGCCTTATCAGCTACCAATAATGATAAGGAAATTTCGATCGAGTTCCTTTTACAGGCGCGCGTTTCAACTTACCTCAGCTGGAGCATCGGTAACGCTGCGGTTGTAAATAGAGGAGATTTTTAAATCGGAGGAAATCGAGGCACCTGTATACGACTGTGTGCGATCCACGGCGGACGTTTCTTCTTCTTCCGCCATCGTCGTAGCGCGCCCTTTCCTCCTCTTCGTTGCAACTACGAGATAAACTCGAATTAGAAACGATATAGGCGAATAATCGACGTATTCGGATACTTACCAGGAGTAACATCATCGGATCTGAATGCTTGTCTTTTGCCTCTATGCGACATCATTAATTAAAGCGATATTATAAACAGACCACCCCCGCTGTCGGAGCGTTCCAGCCTAGAAAAATACATCGAGTGTGAAATTATTATCTATCGTTTAAAAATCTTGTTAACGAGTGCGATAAGCGTTGTAATTTTGCGCCACGAATCGGCTTCCTTCGAAAACGGAATTAATCGAACGAGATATTCACGCGTTATATTCTCTCCGTGATACGCAATACTTACTACATTGCTGAGGTTGACGATAATTAAATACGTAATTTAATTCGTGATCCAACTGCAACACAAAAAATCACACAAACGTATCAATCAACACGTCCCAATCTTATCAACAATAGTAACACGAAGCGTTTCTAAGTCCAAAAGAAACCTACCCCCATCAAAGGCTTTTGTAAAATACAATGTATACAACCAACGGGATATCTCTTTTTTCCACTAAAACTGCTCATAAAGGTTTCTATTTTATCCGCGAGCCATTATTTCACCAAAAAACCACGTAGATTTTTCAACACATAATTCATAAGGGTAACTGGATTCGCGATACCTAAGAAATACATAGATAGGAAAACAATTGTTCCACCACACAACAACAAAGTCTTATCTAAAAGAACGTATAATAAAAAACTTGAACCTATCTAAGGTACAGGTGGGGAATAGGGTGGAATTGTTTTAGACGCAACAAAAAACAGAATCACTAAACTGATAATAATTTACGAAAATATTTACTCATTCTATATACCGGTTGTTTCATCGAGGGTAAATGATCATCGCGAGCGTTATCGCTTCTGGAAACCGATAAAACGGCAAAAATGGGATGATATTTTCGAAAAACTACATAGGCATTGGGTATAAAAAACACGCAAGAGAAATGCGTCGTTTTTCACGTCTACGTTGAGTATTACGCTTATCTGTGGTTTCATCTCTCGCATAAGGTTCTGGGCGACGATACGCGATGGATTTTCGAGCACTCGGAGGGTTAATAACGACGATATTTGGAAAATTGGATAAACAGTTACCAGATAATAGCTAACCTATATAGCGGAGGTGTTGACAAGTGTAGTGGCTCGGCTACGGGAAACCAATCACTGGAGATGATTTTATACGATTTATGATGCAGTTTTATAACTAATCTAAGTAATTTAATGCTCTTACATTGTTGATAATGTAAAATATCATCGATATTTGCAGTCCAAATACTGAAAAACACAACAATTACAGATGGCAGCACTGCAGATGTATTACTTTTACTGATTATATCGCGCGAATAATAACAAACTATTAATTAAAACGGCTTAATTGGTTAATCGCCGATGAAAAAACGCGTATTATTCGAGTCGAACCATCATTTAATAATCGCGTAACATGAAATTTACGAGATTTATTACTTTCGAAAAATCTGTTGATCTAAATGATATCATGTCCTTTTCCATGCGTTAAACCCATCGATGAACGCGTAACGATCGAACACAAATATAATTACAAATATGTACAATTATATTTTGAAATATTTCCAATAAAACACTTCACAATTTAATTAAAACGATAATATTCGTCATTACAAAGTAATATTTCAACTAGGGTTGGCGCCATCTTTGATGAGAAATAACTACAGTAAAATAGTCACGTGATCAAAACACGAATGTCGCAGAATCTTCGAACGGTGGGTTCCCTTTCCATGTTCGATAGGTAAAATCACGTTTACCTGCTTAATTCGATTTTCGCCGTTTGCAAATCTAGCGTGAAATATGCGAAATAAAAGCGTGACTGGGTTCGATTTTCGATCGTTTTTCGTTTTTTTTAATTCGATAAAGTAGTTAAATCAATAGAAAAAGATTTTATTAATTTTTAACTGCAATTTAAAAAATTTTAATTATTAAATGTTTCTTACCTGATGCAAAAATGTGAAAAAAAATTGAAAAAATTCGAAATAAAAAAAAATTAGATTTCGAACCCCTTGTTTTTCGCCCCATCGCGGATGCTTGAAAATAATAAAAATTGTTTTGAAATTTTCCGATTGATAAAAAACACGAAAACTTCAAAAGTTTTCGACTCTGTTTTGCCGCATAAATAAAAGATTAATTTTTCGCGAAAATATTTCTCGTATTTTATTACTAATTAAAAAAATTTCCTTTACGAAGCGAAAAATATCTACGGACGAAAATTCACTCGAAGTCTGTATTAAAAATATATTCGGTAAAATTGAATGATCGGTAAAAAAATTTTATCGTTGGTTTATTTCTCTTGATAATTTCATTGTATAATATTTCCGTTTAATTTTAGGGCACCGAAATGATCAAAGATAATTTACCTTTAAGCACGCTAGCTCCGCCTCTCAGTACGCTCGCTCCGTTAAGCAAGAAATGGTACGAAGAAGTCCTCACCGCTCATAACATTTCGACGTTGCTTCTAATCAGAGCATATATCGCTGAGAAAGGTAAACATCACATCGATATTTACGCCGGTTTCTAGTAACTGAAAAAATATATAACGTATCCGCATTTCAGATGCAGATTCAACAACGTACTCGATCAACAGGCGGTTAGGATTTTGTAAATTAATTCAACATTTGCTGCAGGTAAAAGGAGAAAAATTCTATGAATTGCACGATAAATAACCACGATTCTTTTAGAGTCCTGATTTTTCATTCGCTCAATTCGTATCTGTTATAACGGAACCAAAATATAACCTAAGTCAAGCGGTTTTAAATAGGTTTCATTCAAATATCACCGAGGTGGTTAGCTCCGATGTTGATATATTGTTAAATTTTATCACGGAGTCGGAACGTTTTATAATTGAACCGTTACCCGGCGTTCTTAATTCAATAAGCATTCATCGATGTTGCCCCGTTGGTGAGTTATCTCATAAAGCATGAACGCGTATATATTGACGCTAAGTAATAATTCTCATTTCAGGCGTATTTTTCCGTAAAATGATAGTTTTCTTGGATAAATTAACATTCTCGCAAACCGTCAAAGTCTATAGACTCTATCAGCAATATTATCTTATGAGCAAAGGCAACATCCAAGAAGATACATTCGCCCCGATACCTCACAGCTCGTCTATTATGACGGATGAGAAAAAATCACCGATGAATGCATCGCAACCTAATGATTCCGATATGATAATCCAAGATTCTAACGACATGGAAATTAGCGTTACGACTCAAAACCCTTTTACCAACCCGATTGTAACGTTATTCGGCGTAAATCCAGTACCGTAAGTTGTACACTGTTTACGTTGGGGTCACTTTTATAGCGAGATTTTTGCAGCGATCCGAATGAAAAATACGTAGAGTGTTTATCGTGGTCTCATCGTCAGACTGAGTTATTTCTAGCGGAGCAAGCTATGTTTTTAGAATTCGATGAAAATTCCGCCTTGCCGCCATTAGAATTGCATCGTATATTGAATAGAATCATCGTAATAAATCCCGATTATTCGGAAGCGGTAATAAATCATTTTTTTGCCGATGCAAATATTCGATTTTAATGCCCATTTTACGCGTTTTGCAGTATTTCGTTAGTTATTTGAATTGTTTACGTGTGAAAGAATTTAGCGGAGCGTTGGAAAACCTTTTTCAATTTTTCGATAACGTTAGCTATCAAGATAAAGCCAAAGGTTATAGATTCGCTGCGTTGAACTTGGCCATTTTGAGCGTGAAATTCGGCAACATGTGAGAACGCAATTTCATGGTATTAATTTTTATTATACTAATCTAGATATTTCCAGATCCGGAGCCATTTCGGCGTTAAAAGAATGTATTATTTTATCACACGAATCAAACGATAATATCTGTTTGCATATTTCCCAAGCATGGCTTAGATGTTTAAACGAAGATAAAAAGGTATATTAATTCACGTTTCTTTTTCGCCATATTTAATGTGTGATTTTTGCAGATGGAAATAATAGAATCGACGGTATTAAAATGCGAAGAATTAGAATTACATCAAATCGCATCCTTGAGTTTGCAAATGTGCGCGCAGAATTTCCTAAAAACGGGTCAAAGTAGTAGTAATGTTTTCAATGTAAGTGGTGTCTTTTTTTTGACTATTCAAGAAGATTGTATTATATTAATTTGCAGTTAATGGATAAAAGCGACGCTATCAATTCGCAACGTATGTTACCAGACCTGACGTTAACTAGCGTTTCACATCGAGCTGCCATTTGGTGTACCTACGGACAATACAATATTGCGTTTTTAATTAGTCAAATTTTATTAAATATCGATACCACTTATGCTATTTACGGCTTAACTACTTATAACACCGAAGGCGTTTGTACTTGTATATGCAATGTTGCCGGATTTCTCTCAAATGCGGTAATTATCTGTGCGATTTGAAATATCGAGTATTTTTTATTATTATTTTCGTTTTAACAGGGAAAATATCAAATTGCTAAAATAGTATTATCCAATGCTAAGGATAGATTTCCTCATGAATTCTCAAAATGGTGGAAAATGTGCGAACAAATTCTTTACTTTGAATGCGCCCTGCATTTGAATTTATGGAACGACGCGTACACCGCTGCTTGCCAAATTGCAACGTTTGATAAAAAAGAAAGCCTACTTAGGTAATTTTTTCAGCTAAAATATTTATTGCATTTTAGTAAACACGTTTTATTCGCAGATTAGCCGAATTATCGCTAGAAAAAGGCGACCGAACTGATGCCGCTAATCGTATCGATGAAATATTATCTTCCGATAGAGGATCCGATTTAACTCCTCATTACCTTTTACGCGCTTATTTAATAGGTGCTCGAGCTAAGAAGGGAGGAGCTGCGTTTTTCATGTTAAGGAAAGCATTAACTTACGCCATTCGTTACGGATATCCTAGATTCAAAGCTCTGATTAAATTAGAAATCGCCAAATTACAAGTAAATTAAAATTCCACGATGTTTCGTGTATTTCGTAAATTTTAATTATTTTGAACTGTAGCTCGAACTCGGTTACGTGAAACAAGCTTCGCAATTAATTGAAAAAAGCAGCGTGATAATATTCTCGGAAAATAAACTAAGCGAGCAAGCTACAGCTTTGACTTTACTAGCGAAATGCGACGTAGCCTTGGTCAAACATCTGGATACCTCGAATTCGCAAAAAATAAACGCTTTTAAAGCCGCCATCAAGAAACTAGAAAGCGCGAAAAGTTTATATCATAAATTAGAATGCTCTAGTAAAGTAAAAGATGTGATTTATTTACAAGTGAGTTGATTTCACAAACACCCTGTGGCATTACTCCGGTACTGATTTGTGTTTATTTTCGAAGGTTATACTAGCGAATGAAATAGGCTGGCATGAGGCTCGTAACACGTTAGCCTTAGAATTCCGAAGAATGGACACAGAACAACATCAAACCGCGAGCTGTAGCGTAGATTTTTGCAATAGTTTATAATGGAGAAATAAACGAACGAGAAACATGAAAAATAATTTATTTATAAAATCGGCGACGTTGAGAAATTTCGTTATTTGAAATATCGTTGATATTCTGGAATATATCTGAGTCTGGGATCCGGCGGTGGATGGTAAATTAGGAAATCTCTAAGGTACACGGCGTGCAAACAATGTATTCTATTTTTGGCCATTACTTCCAAAGGTACGGTAATGTGTTCAACGCAATTTAAATTTTTCAACAAGCAATGCGTACATTTTAATGTATCTCTGTGACAAAATAACATTAATTGTGGAGCTCTTCGAGTTCGTGTTTGGTTGAAAGAAAAATATACGTACTTGGATTGTAATACTTTTCCACCTCCTGCTTTTATGACACGTGTCAATGATAAAACAGTACCATCTATGTTAGGACTAGGTATAACAGCTTTCATATCTATAAAAGGACGTTTATCAAGACCTCCTTTTAAAATCACTAAACGCCATCGATGCGCAGCAGCGGCTAATAATTTCACTTCTTGGTTGGCGTTTTGAAGAAACCTGTCGTTTTTTGGATTACCCCATTCGTAATCTTCCTCCTGTGAAAGTACGTAATTTAAGAATTTCATCGAGTCAAATGGACGTGATACAAACCTTAAGGAATTCTTTTCTTTTGATGCTATCTTCTAAATAAGACGAATGCAAGATCCAAAGACCTGCTGCGATCGCACATAGCACTTTTTCGGTTTTTTTCAACTCGTCGATAACCAAATGCGTCGCTCTGCTGGATTCGTCGTTCTCTGGTTCGTAGGCATTGACGTAGCACCCCCCTACGATGGTTAGTTGTTCTTTTAACGCCTCCGTTCGCTCGATCTGTCGAATACGATATTAGTGGAAATATTTAGATGTAAAGAGATCATCAGGGGGTAGGAGACTTACATCTAATGAGATCATTATATTGTGACGGACGACTGGAAGAGGAGGGGATTTTTTGGGAGGTATACTTTTGGGCTGTGGTAATTGACGTTTCTGGCTCGGCTCCGGGTTCGGGGGGTTTTCGGGGTTGGTACTAGGGCTCTGTGATAAATCAAATATGCGGTTATTATTCAAAAATATGAGAACTAAAGAACGTCTTGGAGTAAATGATCACGAAAACATACAGAAGATGGTCCAGAATCAAGCTGGTGACTTAAATCCGTCAACGTATCTTGCCATCCGATTTCTTCAACAGGTGTGAGCGTGTGTTTATCTCGATTGAAAGCTTTTTTCTTCGGACTCCCTGCAAAAACACCTCGAATGTTTATGATCTATTGAACTAGTAACAAACACGATGAGACGTACTTTGTTTACGATCGTTCGAATCATCTCTAGATTTACGTTTCGCCAAAGAAGTTGATCTTCCGCAAGATGCGTTCATTTCTCTGTAAAAATGAATACATGAATACCTCGATGGTTAATTATGTCTCGGTGTGCTTACAAAATTAAACCAGTAGGTCCAGTCACAGATTTAGATTTGCTGCATTCGTCCGCTTTATTTTTATTCTCAGCTGAACATCCAGCTTTATATGAGATCGCAGAACATACGCCGTTTGTTTGTGATCCCACCTGAGAGGATCTGGAAGACCTGCGGGTTAATCTACCAGATGAACTCTGGGAAAGTTTTATTTCATCTCTTAAAACGTCGCCGATCTGAAATCCATCAGGAAATGAGTATTATTGGTGATAATTGTCGATTGCAACGCTAGAAATTACTTTTGTGGATGTAGCTACTGCGCAGAAATTAGGTAATTCTTCGTTGATAATTTTTTGTTGCGTTGGATGTGACTTCGAGTCGCTGATCTGAGCAAAAAATAATAGATTTAGTATTGTTGGTGTCATCATCGAATTTTTGATAATTTAAAAGATTACTTTAGTTGATGAAGCAACTGCGCAAAAATTTGGTACTTCGTTTGTAAGTGTGCGTTGCGAAGGGCGTTTGGAGTCGTTGATCTGAAAAAAGAATCGTAAATTTAGCGTGATTACATCAACGATATTTTCCCAATTTGATGATTACTTTATTTAATGAAGCAGCTGCGCCAAAATCAGGTGCTTCGTTTATGACGTTACGTTGCGAAGAACGTAATTTCGAATCTCCAATCTGTCAATAAATAAAATTAATCTTGTTTCGGCACTATTTAACTTCAATTCGAATACTTACTTTAGTAGACGAAGCAGCTGCGCAAAAATTAGGTATCTCGCTGACGTCATTCTGGGTCGGACGAGACCTCGAAGAACACGGTTCCGGGGCTATTTGTCGAGTTTCGATTTTCTTAGAGACGCTCTTGGCGTCGGTAGTATCAGAGTCTAATAAATAACGAGGAATTTCAATCACGAATTTTTTTCAATTAATTTTGGCACGTACTTTTGACAAACATCGTCAAGTAGTCTTCTACGGGTAATTTTTCGTTATTTTTGAAACACTCGCGGATCCACATTTCGGTGACGATAGGTAAATTCCACTTCTTGGCTGCATCGTATTTAGCCCCTTGTGGACTGGCACAGACCAAATGCGTGGTTTGGTAGATTTTCGCAGAAGGGTTGACCTTTTTGGCGAGTATGTCTTGGCAACTGCAATAAGAACGTTTAATATGGGAGCGAAATGAGCTACGAATGTAATAGGTTGAGTTACTTGGCTCCGAGCAATTTTAATAAATTTTCTAAATATTGTCGTTCTAATAAATAATAAGAGCTCAAAGTCACAACGCAGTTGGCCAATGGCTTCGTAGTTAGATGACTAGTTGTGATAGGCAGATGGTAATACTTCACATCCATCACCTTCATATTAAGGAAACAATCCTCCTGAATGAGTAAAATATTAATTTTTTTTCCTATCAATGAAATGACGTTGAATCAAAGTTCATACCAGCCATATCAACGAGACGATTTCATTAGCAGTAGTTTTAGTCTGCGAATAGACAATAGGAACGATGGCAAAATCAACGATAGCTCGATTATTTGTGACCACAGAACCACCATATTCGAGAACTGTTTTTTTAAATGCTTCGGTGGCTTCGGCATTATGTCCGATGATGGCGAATTGTAATCCTGAAATGATAACATTGTATATGTTCGAATTGAGATACCTTGAGAATATCCGTACCAGCGAATAAAGTATTCGTCGAGGGGGCTGATTGTTGTTGGCTAGGTGCAGCTTCGGAGGCAGCAGGAATAGGTTCAGGTCTATTATCTTCAGCTGTGGAAAACAATTCGAATTTTACGAATTGAAAAATCTATAGATTTTTTTAAAATATATACGAAGTACCCACCGTAATCTTGCGACGATTGCGAATACCTTTCTAATAAATTCATATCTACGACTGGAATCCTGGGACTTTCTTTTTCCAATGATCCCGGATTTAAGATTTGATATCCCTTTAAATAAATGACTTGAAAATCGAGTCGATATTAATCAATATGTGAAAAATTGCTTTACTTTTTTACTCAACGGAGACGGTTGCTGAGATACAGGATTACACTGAACTTCGACTTTATCATCTTGGAAGAAAGCGCAAGTAGCTTCTTTCGCTAAGCTTTTCTGTTTAATACTGTTACTAAGCCAGTCCAATTTCACTACGTGAGGTCTGCAATTGAATATCTCAAATAAGCTACATGGTCACAGTGCCAAAGGAAATAGGATACATCGATTAGAATACCTATTTGGAATACTTTGTATTCTTTGTATATCCGCATTCGTTGGATTGCCAACCACGATGTGGGTAATCGACTCGTTCAACTCGGCGAATCTCAGGGCACCTCCGTAATTCAGGATTTTTCTCAATTTTTCTTCTTCGTTGGCATTAAATCCGCTTAAATATAACTAAAAAAATGGTATAATTTAATAATAGAAAATAGATATGAAAAATATAAATATATAGGTACTTTGCAGCCATCAAATATAGGTCCACATTGTTTAAGGGTTTTAAGATCAATTTCATCTAGAATTTTTTTATACGATGAATTATTTTCGAGAGATATATCACATAAGGAAACTTTCGAAGTATCGTTTCTACGAGGACATGCTGAAAAATTAAAATTAAATTAAAACTCCAATACGAAAGATATCGCAGATAAATTGAGATTTACTTTTAGTAGGTGTTTTAAATTGGCTAGCTTCTTTGGAATTCAGAGATCGTTGTATAGTCAAGTTCTCCACCTTAGATTCACTATCGTTAACGGTTTCTTTTAAATTTAAACATCTTTCTATCGTCAAATTTTGCACCTTAGGTTCGCTATCATTAACCGTACTTCTTTCGGTATTGGAAGGAATTATGCTAAGTTCACTTTCATTAGTGTCAATAAGAGAAATCGGTTCTGTAAAAATTTCAAATTAATTGCATCGTTCGATGAAACGTTCAAATTTAACGCATACTTTGAGGCAGAGGTTTAGGAACTGGTGTAGAAGAAATTTCCTTTGAATTTCGAACAATATAATTTTCCAGAGGAACAACGTGTCCTTTTCTTAAACAATCGTCAATCCAATCCGGCTGCACGCATGGAATACCCCATCGTCTAGCGTACCTGAACTTGTCTCCATTAGCAATAGGTGTAATTAAAATTGTGATAAGTCTTTGCAGGTCTGGAGAATATACCCCACCTATGCAGAAATAAGGATTCAGCGTAAAGGAATAAATTCGTGGTTAATATAGCTAATACCATTATTCTCAATTTTTTCTTTAATTATAGCTTTCTCTTCCGGAGTTACCGATGAGCTGGTAACCTTTAAATTGTAAAATATCGGACACGAGTATGTCTTCGTTATATCGTAATCAGTAGCTTTAACGTTATCTTTAGCATTCAATTGCCACACTTCCTGCACCCAGCCACGCTTCATAATAGACATGCCTTTTTCAATAGCGATCTGTGAATGCAGCGATGAATTAGAACAGATGTGTGATACATTTGGTTTAAAAATACGTACAAAATATCGTTGCGATAACACCGACGATACGATTAAATGGGTAGTGCTGCTTGTAAGAGGGTTCGTGAATTTACCTCCCATGTAGCCAACCAGTTTCTCTATTTCTTTCTGAAAATGGAACAATTGTGTTGAAAAAACATTTAACGAATAATTTGTTTAAATTTACTTTTTCATCGGGAGATAATTTTGCGGTACAAATTACTAATTTATTCATAGCCATATTAAAAACAGGACTTGGTATATTTGGAATATGCGTATTATCCATAATACATGTCAATAAACATCTCGGCCCGAGTACTCTCCTAGAAAAAATCCAAACTTAATATTTCGTAGTTTCAATTAGACGAATATTAGTCACCAAGAATATCTTACGCGTTAGGATGCGTTTCTCTGAAACTTTTTATAAAGTTGTCTGAAAATTCTTCAAATACAAATATATTTCCTTTCTCGTTGGAGATATTGGAAAGATCATTCTGTCTGGCCCATTTTGGACATAAACGCCAATCGACGATGTTCTGTATAAGATGGTTGATTTAAAATTAGTCATTTTATATGATGTGAAATCTACATAATGAATACTGAATTATTTACCATGAAGGCAAGTTGCATATCATCTGATACTTCATTCTCATTCTTGTACCCATCTTTAACAACGAAATAGATCTCCAGATTATTGTTCTGGATTTTCATCGCCAATTCCTCCGTTTTTCACGCGTAACAAAACGTAGGAAATTCTATTCGAGTTAATTTCATCGTCGAAATACGAAGAACAAATTTTATCAATTTATTTTGGTTGGAGACCATCAAGTTTACCGCCAAATAATGAGAAGCAGTAGAAGTGGAAGACGCAGGTACTTCGAAACCACTGGAAACCATTAAATCCAATAACTGGTACTATGTTAGTTCCTCAAAATTTTTTTTTTTTTTTTAAAGGATACGAAATTTAGGAATTGGAAATTTACATTAAATTTTAATGAGGTAAATTTACAATAAAAAAAATATATAGTATGAGAAAAAAACTGGAAAAAAGAAGCTTTCTCGTGAAAATGAACGGTCGTCATAAATTCAACTATCCAGTCAAACAAAAAAAACTCTTATCAGTAATCTCCTTATCATGCCACTTATCGTTAAACTGTAACTCTGTTTTGGGTGCTCGGGAGGTTTCGGACATTCACGCATACGTTCGTGAATTCAAACTTGGTATTTCTTTCCAATAAGCTCGATCCGCTCGTGAAATAAATAATAATGGTTGTATGTATTCTTAAACCTCGACTTGATTTTTTTTTTTTTAATTATTCAAAAAATATA
>QBDW01000145.1:0-49760 GCA_003261595.1 Maconellicoccus hirsutus | reverse complement strand
TACACGTGAACAGCTTTCAAATGAGCCATTACAGTTCAATTTTGGTTCAGCGGTTTTCGAGATCGTACGCGGACAAAAATCCTGTCTTCTTTTTTGTAGTTGTGCATGTTTTAAAAGAAAGTCGAAAAAGTTCAACCGAAAGTTGAGAAAAAACGTTTTGCATTTTCGACCAATCAGAAGCCGGTATTCGAGGGTTTCGACCAATCACAAGCCGATTGAACTGTTGCTGAACCAAACTTGAACTGTAATGGCTCATTTGAAAGCTGTTCACTTGTAGTAGTGCATGTTTTAATAGAAAGTCGAAAAAGTTCAACCGAAAGTTACACGTGAGGAACTGTAAGTCACTTCGTAAGCTGGGAAATATAGTTTAAAGTTTTATTGATTTCGACCAATCAGAAGGCAGTTTTCAAAATTTTAACTACGCGCTACTATAGGCAAGGTGGTCGCGCGGTATGCGCGGTTAATCGAGTATCTAGTTTTTAGTTGATTTTCAACCAAATACTCCGAAAGGATCTCTTCTTCTCTCTAGTCATACAATGACAACTTTTCGGAACACCCTGTTTGCAATATACTCTCGCATAAAAAAACCCACCTATCTCATCATGATAACTCGTTACCTTGTAACCAAAAAAAATAAAAAAGGCAACACGAAGATCACAATTTTTAGATCTTTAGGAAAAATAAACACTCAAAACCCAACTATCACACAAACCTTTTATACGTCGCGTACGACGAATAAACCCCCCCTCTCGTAAAATAAATTTCACGCAGAAGACCTCAAAGCGAGGGTTTTTTTTTCGAAGCTCTAATATATTTAATACGCAAGATAGCCTACTCCGGACGTTATTCGTGCCGTAAAAATGTTAAATCACCGCACGTAAACGTTTAAAAATTACCTTTTTCTTTGGCCACGCTTCGTGCGCTACCTTCGTAAAACAATATTTTCCCGCCTACTAAATTATATTACTTCGAGTACGATATTTTGTCGAGCTTTTTTTCTCCGTCGTCAATTTTTTTCCACGTTATTTACGCAGATAAAGTAAACCACGTCGCCTAGTCGCAAATTGACGTTACGTCCAAACAAGCACCGTAAGCTTGTCAAATTTGACTGACACGCTCGGATTTTGCTTTCGTATGGTTCAAGGTTCGCTTTGTTGTTTCTTCGGTCGCTATTTTCGAACGTCAAGAGGCGAAAGGGAATTTGTAATTTAGAAAAGAAAAACCCATTTCTAATATACGTAATTTACGCTAGAAGCCAATACTAATTGCGACCATTTGACGCGAACTTATCGCAAACGGGCGAGATAATTTCAAAGATTATCGATCCGGTTCATCGCACCGCGGTGCTACTTTATTCCTTAATTCTTTTCGTATCGAGGAGTTCTCAAAATTGTTATATCAAAGCGAAAAAAAAATCAAGAGGGTGGAAAAAGTTCGTCGATGGGACGTGAGAAGATAAAGGGAGGAGGAGTAGCTTCTTTCAATGGCTCACTCCGAATAGCTTTTAGATTGGCATAATGCTTGCAGTTGGAACAATGACGTCATCAAACATATCCCACTCTGTGTTAATTGTTACATCATCGTTCTACTTGCCATGTTGAAACGGTAAGCTTAAAGAAACGTCAGCGTATGCAGCTTAACTACATTACATTGATGACGTCAGTAACCTAATTTCACTTATTTTAGGCAAATTGACGACGTCATTGTTGAAATGTCAACAGGCGTTATATGTGAGGGCGCATACGAAAAAGGGACCACTTGGCCAAAATCATAATTTTACAGTAGAGGGTTTAAAGTTGTCAAATTCCTTACTTAAAACATCGAAATTCCCTCGAAATATTGAAAATTGAGATCGGTGGTCGGTTTCATTCGATTCTTGAAGGTTTTTTACATAAATTTCATAAAAAAAAAATAAAAAAAATTTTGAGCAATTTTTGAAGAAAAATAATTACGTACAAGCTCAACTTTAAGCGTCGAAATTTCCTCGAAATATTGAAAATTGAGATCAGTGGTCAGTTCCATTCGATTCTTGAAAGTTTTTTACATAAATTTCATCAAAAAAAAAAATCGAAATTTTGGCCAAGTGGTCCCTTTTCGTAAGTGCCCTCACATATGTAGTTTCCACAGCCAAATAATCAGGTTTCTTCGACGGACCCATTTCGGATAGTGATGTAAATCCACACTCGTCATTATTCATCAGTCAAAATCTTTTTCACGCAGACTGATGACGTCATCTGTCATTTTTGAGAATGATGACGTCATAACTGATACCGGCGATAAATATTATCTTAAGTAAAAAATTTGAATCCGTGACAATTGTTTTTGTGTAAATCGACGATTTTTGAGAAAATTGTCACCTTTGGTAGACAGCTTGGTATGACAACCTCGTGTAACAAAATTCATTTCACATAGATCAATGACGTCATCACATATGCCGGTGATTTCCGCTACCGTTTGCTTTTCATCAGCAGCAAGCAAACCAAAGCCTATTCGCTTTTACTTTGTAAATCGATGGCGTCATCGCTTATCCATTTAAACTGTGAGAAACCAAATTGCATTCGTGACGTCATGCAACAATATTTTACAATATTGATCGAAGACATCATCGCTGATATTTCTGGACAAATGTAGTCTTGGGAAGCTGAATTACATCGATCACTTCATGAAATAACGTAGATCAACGACGTCATCAATAATACATGCAACAAATACTGCCGCAAGTAGCCTGATTCAATTTGTAACCCATTTACCAATTTTTCGACGCAGATCGAAGACATCATAGATCATTTTTATGACAAGTATCAAATATCACTTTTAAGGTGTAATTAGATTTCATCAGTGATATCATGAAACAAAATCTATTACACGCGAATTGACGACGTCATTTTTCACGACTTCCAACACGTATCATCATGAGGGACTAAGTTGTATCCGTGACGTAATAAACAGAAATCTTCAAAGGAACGTTGAGTGACAAATATCCCCAAAGGAGCAAAGGACGACAGATGCCAATTACATCATGGAACAAAATCCGTTTTATGCGGACAATGAGTCTTTAGTCACATCTTGAAGGAATATCACCGACAATATTGATAACGAGAGTGTAATTGGTAACGTCATAAACCAAAATCTTACTCGTGAAGTATAAAAATCAAAAATTCCTCTTAAATCATTCCAAAACCTTCCCAATTTTTCCACCCCCCTCAACCGATTACATCAACAAACCCATCAATCAATCTTACGAAACACATTCGAGTAATTCGCATTCCTCCAAGCTAAAAAAAAATTGTCAAATTTCTCGCCGAGTATTTCACCGCAAGAAACTAATTAACGCGAGTTCAAGTTCTCGACCATTTTTGGGTTCTTCATCCAATATGACTCGTTCATCTTTTATTTCGAACTGGTTTTCGTCAGTTTATCTCTCGACGATATGAAAATGCGTAAGCGAAATTTCCCACATTTCGAAAACTTGTTATTGTATTCCGTTTCTCGGAAGGTTTTGGCATAGGAATCCCCAATTCGACGTTTATCTCGGAAACGATAAAGACACGTTCGAAGATAAAGTAAATTATTATGAATAAAATAAGCCAAAATATAACATCTTATTTCAGTATCGATTCGGAATCGTACATGATACAACGTTAAAATGATCAAGATGAACGTAAAAATATTCGGTGTGATTTTGTTCAATGCGATGTTCCTCGTTGATGTTTGTAAGTAAATACATTTTTTTTTACATTTTTCATTATAATTTTAAAATTCTATAAATTTTTGAAACAAAAAATTTTTTCATTTCTCAAAAAAAGTCAACGGAAGTCAAAAGTTTTCAAGAGTATGAAATGTAAAATAAATGGTAACTATTAAATAGAAGGGGCCGGGGAACGAAGAAATCACTAAAGCACGGTGTTAATTTCAAGAAGGAGAGAGGGGGTGGTAGATGGATGATTATTTCTCCGAGCCTTTTTTCAGTAGCAGGTGGCATTTTTTGGCAAACTATTTAATTGAAAAAAAGTACATCTAATTTGAAAAAAATTAAAATATATTTCGTAATTTAAAAAAAATTGGTTTTTTAATTTTTTATCCCATTAACAAGCTATTATAAAATTGAGGGTGCTTTTTCATATTTTTGACATTTTTGGGTGAAAATAGTGGAGAAACTTCTTATTTAAATAATTTTTAGATCCTACTTCAAGAAGGGAGGGGGACTGGGATCACAAAGGTATCCGATTTACTACTGATACTGAAAATCATGCCTCACTTTCACTTCTCTCACCTCACCTTCTTTTCAAATCCTCCACCAAAGCTCACCAAATCTACCTTGTGCCCTTAGATAGCAACGAGTTTCCGCCACCTTTCGTCAAAAAGGTCGACTCCTACGAAGGATGGTACGAAGACGGCACCCCACCGGAGACGCACGTCGGCTACATCGAAACCATGTCCAAACTAGTGGACGACTACAAACAAGGTAAATGCGAGATAGAAGCTCTGAACGAATTCAAGAACGGCCTCTACGAATACTTCTTGTTATCCCTGCTCGAAAAAACGTACTGGGACCACATATGCAAACTACCCGATCACGAAATCCACGACAGCATCTCGCTGCCGGACTATGTCGACGACGAGATCGCCATCAAAGACGTAGTCGCCTCTGGTTTCCCGGCGCTTAAGCACGGCATCAAGCCAGACCTCACCCACGAGCCAATGAGCTCGGCTACCGAATACAAGGTAAGTACTCGCTAATACATGTATACGTGTAAAACCACCCCTAATTTTCTCCGTTCATAGGCGACGGTCACGTATTGCTCGGACGTAACGTTATTCGTGGGCTCGTTCTATCTAAACGGTTACAAGTACCCGTTCGTTTATGACCTAAAGAAAAGCACGTATTTGCTGAGCAAGCACATGAGCCGACGCTCGGACGCGGTCATCTCGATGAAGCGAGCTGTAAAATACGACAAAGAATACCTCACGCACACCTACGACTCTTGCTACGACGATTACGCCAAAATAGATACATTATTTAGCTTAACCCTCTCCAAGAAATACATCCCACTGGCGTTAGACTACCTCAGCACCAAAGCGCACGAATCCATACAAAAAGACATCCTTAAAACCGACCTCAAGCACATCGCGACGCGCCGCGGTCAAACCCTAGACGCCATTGTATCATCGGCCAAATTCTACCTATTATCAAAGAAACTAGACACCTTCGAAGCGTCGCCGTTCGAATTCAGCAACACGATCGGCCCCAAGGTATCTGTACAGGGATGCGGCAACATCAAGGTAGTCGGTTGTCTGCACAACGCCAAAGCCGAAATAACCGACACCGTCATTTCACTTTCGGAAGACGGCAAATTGGCCAATATCACGTCCACCATTGATTTCTCGTACTCTCACGAAGCCGCCAACGAAGACGCTTACGTCAGCTTTACGCTCACCAATGGTAAACTAAGCACGTCCAAGAAGTTGAAATTACTCAATATCACCGTAACCGCCTCCTACAGCGCTAACCTCAAAGAGAAGCCTTTGAAGTTGTACAGAAATAAGGAGGCCTTCAAAGAAGGTTGTGGAATCTACACCCATATCAAAGTAACCGATTACGATTTGACTTACGAAGCGATACTGGAACATATCGCCATCGATATGTCCAAAAGTATCGCGAAATTGTTGGGCGACTGAAACCCCACTTCAGGACGATAGACCCAAGCGTGGCTAGCTCGCTTCGAACTTTCATCAAGAAGACAGAATCAACCAACTTCGGAGTATGCACTTTCGTTATCTACCGCGTCGAAAATACGATAAAAATAACTTTCAACAAATATCAACTGTTTTCTCGAGAATCGTTAATTATGTGTTCTTAATGTATTATCGATAATTAATTCGATAAGAATTTCGAAAATAAAACGTACTGTGTATTTTTCTATTCATTTAATGAGCTAATTTTCGCGAGTTCGATTTTGCTCGATTTCAGTAAATGTAATCCGCAAATTAAACACCAAAAGGGAATTTTGCGCATAGATAAAACGCCAAGTGAACTATACACCGACTAGAGAGTATCTCACATTTTCTTATATTTTCTTCTACTTTTCCGAACAAAAAACAGACTCCTACTCAGCATTTATGAGTATTTTCAAACCAAAAATAAAGCTCCAGAGCATTTTCGCCTGAAAAATTCATCGTTTACCCACAGACTCCACTTGCTGTTGAATACGACTCGAAAAAAAAATCCACTTTAAATTACGCGACAGCAACGAACGATTAAAAATTTACATCTCCAAGACCAAAACGTAAACCGTTTCTTTGAAATTAGAAAAATACACTTTTATCTTCGACTCGGTATTTTTAGCTTTTTTTCCTCATCTACGTACTCGTCGCTTCGTCTTTTGCTACCCGACGCCTTTTTTTTCTCCCGCTTAACGCTGATTTCTTTTTATGTTCTCACGAAAGAAAAAAAAAGCGTTACGAATGAACCACCGCTCAAAGCGAAGTGATTAATTTGCGATTTAAAATTTCGTTTGTGGTGGTTTTTCTTTTACGAGTTGTAAATTTCGTTGATTTTTTTTCTTTTTTTACATGTAACACGACCGGTACGATGTGGAAAAACGACAGCCTGATTAATCTCGGCTTTATCGGGTTGTTTTCCTGAAGCAGACAGGGGTAGCCAGGGGGAAAAACTTCGCGAAGACGTACGTTTAAAAAAAATGAGAAAAAAAAACAAAAAAGCTTAAAAATACAAAAAACATGAAATAATTTTTCAAAACGAAAGAATTGAAAATATTCATAACGTCAATCCGTTTCTATTTTCTATTTTTTTTTTTTGAAATTTATTCAATATTTTTGTAAGTTTATCGAAAATGAAAAAAAAAAAAAAAAACAATCTACAAAATAGTGAAAAAATACCTTCGATGAAATTTCACATCACCAAGAGGTCGCCGTGGTTTGAAAAATCACGAAACAAAGTCACGCCGTCATGTAACAATGACGTCATGACGTCGACGATATCGCATCGGGAAATACATCACGTCACGTTTTTATTCCAGCGTCAAGTTCACGTCTACACGTTCATCAATGCAACGCGTTTTCTTCCGGTGACGTCACCCGGACTCCAGAAAATAGAAAAACTCCCCTGATATTGAAAATTTTCTAGGACAAGTTCCTCTTTGTAAATTGGCATTTTCATATCTTGAAAAAGCGTCACACCGTCGTCACGGCAACGTGTCACGGTCACGAGTGACAATGTAGTGAAAAAGTAGTGATTTTAAAAGCGACGATATGATATGATGATAAGTCATCGTCATGGTGACGAGTCGTAGTTATGAGTGATATGTAATGTCTAATGACATGTTATGCTGAACGTCGTTGCTATCAAGACCATGTCATAGTGACGAGTGACATGTCATAGTAACGAGTGACATGTAATCATGCCACGGTGGCATGTCATGGTCGTATCATGACGTCACGTCGTTGTGGTTGTGGTACGTGATGCTCATGATGACATACATGGACACGTGTCCTAATGGTATTGAACACAAAATTAAATACACATCGCGCCTATGACGTCATCGTAGTGATTTTCAACAAAATCTTCATACTTCTAATCAACATCACCAGCCTTATGTTAAAACAACATCCAAGTTCGTTGTAAGAGAAACCTTCACCTCACCTCGCGAACTCTACATCTCAAGCAAACGCCACCCAACCCCAAAGTATCTTCTCTCCAACCCAATTAACATACTCCGCCGACTCTCAAGTATCAAACCGAAGTACCGTAGCGTTAATGCGATCAGTTATTTGTATTGTTTAAGTATCATCGTAACATTTATTACGAATACGCGGTGCGTTCTTCCGATACGAACGAAATAGCCATGAAGCGTGAGTAAGACATTAAGTAACGAGAATGTGAGCATAGTGTCGTCATGGCAACTCAACTACACTACAAATCTAATTTACATCGTCGACAACCTCCGGCACCGCGTGTAGTATTCTAGCGAGCTTTAACGCCGTGCGAATGTCGAAGCGTATTTTAAGAATTTTTGTAACTACGCAAAGTACCCATACGAAAACCTAAAATTTGAGGTAATCCCTTATCATTTCCCTCCCTTTCCTCCATCCTTGGAAAAAACCGCATTTTGTTGAATATACCGAAATTTCGTGGCACGTGTTGAAAGAGCGGGCGAACCACAAATGGAATTCTCACTTCGGGGCGTTTTTGCGAAACTTGGTTTGACTTGGGGAAAAAATTGTTGATACGAAAGTGATTGTAAATTGAAAAACGAGTATTTTTCGTATTAATAATTTTTTCGTGTCTCCTCAAATTTCACCATATTTTTGCCATATTGCTAGGGAGTGTTTTTATTTATTTGTCTTTTTGTCCAATTTCATCATAATTATAGACTCTTGAAGTGTGATGGAATTATCGAAAAATTCCTATGTGAAAATTTTGATATTTTCATGACATCGTAACATGTAATAGATGACACGTCATTGCTATGGTGACATGTCAAATGACATGATACGATGACAATCGTTATCGAGGAGACATGTCATGGTGATGACTGATGATTGACACGTGGTGTCTAATATGATGAACGTCATTGGCATGGTCACGTGTCATGGCTATGAGTGATATGTGCACAGGGTTGCCATCTGTAGGGATTTTTCACTTCGCTAAAAAGGCCTGGGGATTTCTTTAGCGATTTCGCATTTTTGGGTTCCTAAAATTCTGATTTTTTAATTTTTCAAACAAAGCTTTTTCCATTTGCAACTCAAAATATATTTTGAATAAGTCAAGTTCATTTTTTTTCCTGTTTCCTCAATTCTTCTCATGTTTTTATCTGGAAAAATATAGGGATTTTTTAGCGATTTTTAATTGTTTTTGAATAGTATAGTGAAAAAATCTGCTACGACAGATAATTGCGTTTCCAAACCGGAAATTGTTGTTGTTAAGGGATTTTTGGGGAATTTTTTTTGGGGGGGGGGATTGAAAGAATATTTTAATACTAGGGAATTTTGTAAAAACCCATCTGGCAACCCTGCCTATGTACTGCTCATGCGAAATATTGGTGTTTAATTATTAAAAAAACACATAAACTAACGTATTTTTCTGGACAGGCAACAAAATTCCCTTCTCGTCTTTTTCTGTATCGGTCTTGACGAAGCTATTAAAATCAACGAAAGTAATTAAAAATTTGCGGAAAACGACAAAATATTTTCACAATGCCAGATTTCAGTTTTTAATGATGAATTTCCCCCGCGACAAGAATCCTTTGCGGAAATTCCACTTGTCGAAAGCAGACTACGGTGGGAAATAATTCGCAGAAATATTTTTCAAATTAATTTTTTTACGGCCTGTTTCTCGATTTCGTTGATATAAAAGGTTTTTTTTTTTTATTTCGTCTCTTTTTCGTATTATCGAATTCTTCTTTTGAGAGTTGGTTTAAACAAATGTTCTATTTTTTTGAATTAATTCGACATTTTTGAATACCCTGCTGGGTAAACTCTCATCAAGGCGCAGCTCTTATTTTATCAGTTGTTTTACAAACTTTAAAAATTCAGCGAACTATTTGGACGGCATCAAATTTCGAGATTTCGTTATAACGAATCGCAAATTAATTTTAGTCGAATCGTCGTATCTTGGAATTCGAACCTCGGAGAATTCATTTTATTTCGCGTAGGTAATTAAATTATAAAAAAAGCGAAACACCATGTTGACTACAAGAAACGTGACAATTTTACAAGCACCACCGCGAATATTTTCCTCTCCAAGATAAAAATCATCGTCGAGTCGTCGAGATAAGAATAGACGTCGAGTATCGTGCGGCGGCTGCGACGACGAAAATGAAAAGATTCCGGTGAATTTGTATTCAATTACGAGCTTTGAGGAGGGCTTTCGCGACATAATTACGAATAGAAACGCTGCCGCGTGCTCGACGCGGATTTTGAATTTCGAATGAGAAAATATTTCGCGACGTAGTAAGCGGATCGAGTCAGCGTGACGGTGTCGTCTTGGGAGTAATTCTTAAGGTTAATTGGATACATTTTGGAGATCGTTTCTGAGATGATGGTTTGGCAGTAGATTCTGCGGGTAATGAAGCCAGCGTTGAGATGTGGGATTCGTATTGCATAAACAACCCCTTCTTTGTAATGTTTATTTTTTTAAATGCTTTAGATATGTATATCGATTAAAAAAAATGGATTCCTGGTTAATCGTCTTTAGGGGTCGGTTCCCCCTCCCTACACCACCAAAAATTCGACCTCAACGGCGCAAACTTAAAATACAGATTTTTATTTAATTTGAACCTATTTCTGTAATAAATTTAACCTAATTGTTCTTTAAGGGGGAAGGGGGGAGGGGAAAGAGGTTGAGTAGACAAGTTTCTGAAAATTTGGTAAAAAAAATTAATGAAAACATGGTAATTTTTCGGGGGCGAAAAAATACCCCAATTTTTTTGTGGGGGAGACGCCTTAATTTTACTTCATTTTTTAATAAAAATATCCAAATTGAGTAATTTGAGCAATTCGATGATAAAAACCCACACGATGTGCAAATTTTCCAACAATTTTTATAAAAAATTATCTTCAGGCACTTTAATAATCAGATATTGACGTATGCTATATTTTTTCAATTATTAGGGTAACTTTTGTCCCTAACATTGTTTGTGACTTCCCACGTTTTTGTTTACGAACCGAAGGTCAGAAGGTCAGAGGGTGACTGATGCCACTGGCTTACAGAAAGTCAAGAACGTTCTTCCACATTCCTCGAATTATTTCCCATTGTAATATAAGTTGCATAACCACCGAAAGCAAGGCAACAAGAAAGCTGATCATATTACCAGGGTCACCAACGGTATTTTTCTGTAACGTGTAGGATTTTCGTACTTCTGCGTTGTGAATGATCGTGGAAAACATGACATTACGTGAACCCCCTCCCCTATTTGACCGCAAACATCGGTCGAAAACAACGAAGACCTAACCCTTTCGTATTAATTCTTCGTCAGAATAGTTTGCGCTTCGAATAAAAGTTTTTTCTTTCGTTGGTATAATCAATAAAATACTTTGTATTCGAATCTCATAAACGTCATTCGTCACACGATTGGCTGGTAAAAAATTACCCTTTTTTGGGCGCGTAATACGTGACGCCCGGGAAAAATAACTTTCCCGTGTAAAATGCACACAGAGTCCAAAATGTACTCGTGGGCGAGAAAACCTTGGCGGTTTAAAGCGCCGTCGATATTTGTCTCTTTTTACATCGTAGCTCGTTGACGTCTTCGTCGAAAAATAGTCGTCGGCGAACTCGACCCACGAGATGTTTTTCAAAAGAGAAATAAAGCGTTTTTTTGATATATCCGAGGGTGGTTTCGTGGACGATGTTGATATAAATATACGATTTTGAGATAGCTCTTTATGCTCGTCCAGAGTTGAAAGCGATACAGCGAAGGTGCGTGGGTGAGATGGCGACGTCGCGGATTTTCGTTGGTTTTCGGCGTCCGATAAATCGGCTGAGATTTCCGTTGAATCTTTTTAGGCGGATTTTCCACATGGTGAAGATTAAGGCGGAAATTGCGAAGATATTGGAAAATTTCGAGTTTACTTTTACTTTTTTTTTCTTGAAAAATGGACCAATTCAAGACCCTTTGCATTTTTTTGAAAGCAAAAAGCTTCAGAACATTCCCAATTTTAATATTTTTTTGAAAAAATCCCGAAATTTTGAAGAGCCTCTCAATAAATTTTTTGCATTTTTTGCAACTTAAAAAAAAATTATTAAATTTAAAACAAATCTTCGAAAATTTCTCGAAATAAGTAATTTGATTGCCTTTTGCTCATTCGTAATTTTTTTTTATTCCGAGCTTCATCTCAACGCAGTATTTTTCGTCATTTCAAAAGATCTCTCATCACCGTGACTCGTTTCGAAAAATCCACGATTTCGCGATAATACGGAATTAGGCCAATGGCGGAAATTCATCTTGAACTAAATACCGTATTTTATCGCGAATTAAAAATACATGAAAATTATTTAAAAAAATAGAACAAACATGCACCGATTACGAGCTAATGCGTCGAAGTTGTATAATTACTATTAATAAAGTCGATTATCTTGTTGACGAACATCTCCATCGGTAAGATTCGCCGAAAATTGCCAAATTAATTACGGTCACGCAATTAAAAATTATTCGTGATATGGGTAATTCAACAAAGGTCAGCGCGATAAATATGCGTATAAAATAGCCTCATACTTGTATTATGAAAAAGTCTAACAACGAAATTGGACATTTATTAATATGCATCGAAATAGTTATTTCGCGGTGGTTTCGTGCTCGTTGATGTTTGTGGCGATTAATTGTAAGTATCATTGACGTTTTTTTTTTACCTTTTACGAGAAGATTACAACGCGGAAGTGAAACTGACCGAAAAAATCGACATATAAAGGCTTTTTTTTCAACATGAGGAATTTTTTTTTTGTAGCTTTTTAGTGAATTCATTGTTTTTTTTATAATTTTTTTGTTCATTTAATTGAAAGAAAACTTTTGATGTAAAATCTAAAAATAAAATTTGGTTTAAAACACCTTACTTAAATTTTCAATACAAATTCATTTCACCAAAAATTGCTGCTTCAAAATTTCGATATTTTCATTTCATTTCAAATACGCTGAAATTGTGTGGTCTTACATTCGGTGAGATTTTGGAGAAAAACTTCGAATAGAAAAACTGATAGAAATTAGATGAGATCAATTTTTCGTAATAATAGTTTTTTTCTTAATTTTACTTTAAATTATTTGCCAATAAAATAAGACGAAAAAAAAATTCTTCACACAAAAAGTTTCGCTCAGTTCATCAACCTAATTTCAAAAAAGTAAAAAAGGCATAAAAGGTTCAAAAACAATAAAAAGTTCAAAAATTTTAAAAACTTGAAAAATCGCTTTTTTTAACCGTATTTTTAAATTTAAAATTGAAAAAATCGAAATTTAATTTTACAAAAGCTCAAAAAAATTGCTTAAAAAGTTGTAAAAAAGTGTAAAAAATTAAAAAATGTTTAAAAAGATTCAAAAGCAATAAAAAGGTCTAACAACTAATAAAACCAAAAGAAAGCGCTTTTTGAATTGAAAATAAAAAAGCATAATTTAACTTCAAAAAGGTTTAAAAAAATTACCCAGAAGTTTCAAAAACGTAAAAAATGCTTTTTAACGTTCAAAAACAATAAAAATTCTTGAAAGTTTTGAAAACTTGAAAATTAAATAATTAAAATTCAATTTTACGAAAGTTAGTTCAAAAGCAATAAAAATCTGTAAAAAATTAATAAAACTTGAAAAAATTTCTTTATGAAAAAAATTACATAAAAAAGTACATTAAATTTATGATAAAAAAACAATGAAAGTCCATCGTTTGTAAGTATATGTATATTTTATAAGTACGAGTAAAAAATGTCCGAAAAAATCTGGGTAATTTGGCTAGATTTTAGAAATGCGCAAAATTTTATAAAATACAGGCAAATTGCTCAAAACTTGAAAAATGGATGGATTACAAGATTTAAAAAAACTCAAGAAAATGAGAGCACAAAAAAAAGTTTGAGCTAATTTTCATTTCTACTTAATATTTTTTTGACAAAGTCAACAAAATGATAAAAATAATAGAATATACAATTTAAATTACAAAAACGCTGAAAATAATTTAAAAAAAAAATCATAAAATATTAATTGCCGAAAAAAACAATACTGCAACATTGAAAAAAATAAGAAAAAAAAGTTCTAATTGTACAATTTCATTCGCCATTGTGACGCGATGAAATTAAGACAAAAATTGAAAAAATACCAAAAAAATTCTAGTATAAAAAATATTCCTCGTTTAATTTTTAATAATTTTCGTTTGAGATATTTTTCTTGAAAATTAACAATTGAGATGAAATAACGACAAATATGGAAAAAAACTTTTATTTTCAATACCGAAACTACCAACACCATCAGACTCATTTTCGCGAAGTATAATCGACAAAAGTATTTTGATATTTCACCAATCACCTTAATTTCCCACAGATGACCACCGAGCAGACGCATCTTTCGTACGAAATGGCAACACGTACGAGGTATCATACGGCGGCGAGTTCGGCTCCTCTCCGGGGACATCTCGCGGCTATGAAGTAACCATCGAAGGTCTGATAAACGACTATAAACGCGGTAAAATCGAAATAGAGACGTTGAACAAATTCCAAAACGGCCTCTATCAATACTTCTTGTTGACTTTGCTGGAGAAAAAGTACACAGAGACGATATCGAAACTGCCTGAGAACGAGATACCGGACCCGATCGCGGTTCCTGATTACGTCGACGACGAGATCGCCATCAAAGACGTGCTCGTATACGGTTTCCCGGCTTTTCAACGCGTCAATAAACCGGAACCAATTCAAGAGCTATTGGAATCGGAAACCGATTACAAAGTAAGACTGGTGCAGTGGTGCTCAATAAAGCCGATGGAATAATACTAATTTGTTAATTACTAATTTAGGTAACCGTTCGTTACAACTCAGACGCCATTTTATTCGTGGGATCGTTTTACATAGCCCGCGCCAAGTACTTCTTCGTGTATAACCTCAAGAAGAACGCTTTCTCGGTGAAAACTCACGTAAGCAGTACCTCGGAGATCCCCATATCGACAAGACGTGTCGTCGAATTCGACAACGAAGATCTAACCCATACTTACGACTCGTCTCGCGAGAACTACCTCAAAATCGACAAACTCGTTTCGAAAACCTTGACCGATAAGTTCATCCCATCCGCATTGGATTTCCTCAGCGTCAAAGTGGGCGATTTCATCAAAAGAGACATCCTCAAAACAGACCTCAGGTACATATCGTCGCGCAAAAACGACACCTTAGCCGCTGTCGTAAGTTCCGCTAGACTCTATGCCGACTCCAAGAAGCTAGACACCATCGAAGCCGAACCATTCAATTTCACCAACATGATCGGTTCACGAGTGCACGTGCAAGGCTACAGCGACATCAAAGTCAGCGGTATCCTCAACCACGACAAACCCGAGATCGTCAATTCCACCGTGTTCATCTCGGACGACGCCGAAGTGGCCAATATTTCGACGGCTATACGATTTACGTACCCGCAAGAAGACGCTAAAGAGGCCTACGTTAGTTTCAAGCTGACCAGCGGGAATCGCGAGAGTGCCACTAAGATGAGGATTCAGAGTATCACTATTGTCGCTGTGTACAACTGTAAATTACGCGAAAAACCTTATAAGGTGGTGAGAAATAAGGAGGTGTTTTACAATGGGAGCGGATTTTTGGTATTATTCGATGTAGATAACTATAATTTATTGTTTGAGAATTTACTGAGACATGTTGGTAATACGATAGCCAAAGGTATTCAAAATGTTTTGGAAAACGAAGTCGCGTGAATAAATTTAAGTAGCTTATAACTTTTTTTTTCAATTTTCACGTTTTATTGACCTCATCTTCAGACATAATTTGCTTTTTGATAGCTCGCGAATTCCTAAGGTGAAATAATACGTCCTACGACCAGTACAAACCTACTTAAAGAGAGAGAAAAAAAGAATTGAAGTAAAAAAAAGAAAATAAATTGATTCCTAATCCTTTCTCTCTTCTGGGAGACCAGGGTCTCCTTACCTATTCCCTAACTACTTCTGAAATAAAATTTGGGTATACAACTGACCACATGTCATTACTACTCCTCTAAAAAAAAACATAAAAATGCCATAGCAAAGTAATTCATCAACGAATCAGCATTAGCTGATGCTCCACGTACCACTGACGAGCTCCATTATGAGTTCGTCCCTTGTATCTACAATATTCATAACCAAACAACCACATTTCCAAGAGGAAATCTTTCTTCGCTTCGTTAACATCTCAATATTTCAGCTAAATTCACCACCAGGAGTCGACGAGGAAGGGGACTTGTAACTGTCTCGAATAAGAGCACCTATATCGACCTAATTTAACGCACTCGACATAACCATCGAGCACGTAAAATGCAAATTACTTATTTTCACGTGTGTTGTATGACTCTCATCGTAAGGATGCTCGTGTTTTTCAATGAATCGCCAGGAAATTGAAAATATTAAAAAAATTGATTCCCCGAAAAATTCCAATTTCCATGGAAACATTTACCCTTTGTAGCAAACGAGCACCTTGTAAAGTCGAAATTTCCTTATTACAACGGTCTCGATCGCGAATTCTCGAAAATGCGAAACCTGATCGAAAAATCACCGCCAGATTCGTACTCGGCGTAGTCGAAAACCATACAATCGATATGCATGAAGCGTTATTATCATTTTTGATCAATCATCCCCTCCCTTCACCCCTTAACTAACCCCCTAAGCTGGTGAAATCTGCACAATTATATATCTTCCAGAGATTTAAACGAGTTGAAGAGTAAAAAGATGATTTACCTCAAATCCTCGATGACTTATGTAGGTATCTCGAAATGACAACAAATTTCGGTCAAGAGGGAGGAGGGGGATTCAGGGGTAGGAAAAACAAAAGGGGGTGAATTATGATAAAAAATCGACATATATATGGATTGTTAGGTTTTCAAACACGTGGAATTCGAATTTCAGGTCGAAACTGAGCTGAGTACTACGGTAACTTGTCGAAACAACGTTTAAACGGGATCTTACAAAATTTCTCGCAATAAAAGAGGTCCTTGTGGTTGAATTTTGAAAAATCATACGATTCCATGCGCTGTAAAATTTATCTCGAGTCGTAAAAATAATTATGAATTCGTGTTGATAAAAACTACTCGTAGAATTCGACTCGGCACTAATTTGCATCACACGCAATTAACTATTTATTATTTATAACGTTAATTATCATTTCCACGAGTACGTAATTCGGCGAAATTCAGCGAAAAAGTGCACTTTCGGTACCTAATTAAAATTTAAGTCGCGATAAGAACACTTCTCAAAGGCCACCGCGATAAACTCTGCAATTTGTATAAATAACGAATGGAATCGTACTGCGAGATCATAGTGTCTTGAAAATGTATCGAAAAACTTGCATCGCGGTGTTTTCGTGTTGGTTTGCGGTTGTCGCAAATATCCGTAAGTATGCCTAACTTTTGACTCTTTTTGAGAATAAAAATATAATCTTACGCGTAATAAGTAAAGGTGACCACGACGTTGAGCATATTCCGAGGGGATTTCATTTCAAACGATAGGAATGAATTTGCGGTAACGAGCGCGTCAAAAATTCATGTCGAGTAGCGCGACTCGAAAGAGTTGAAATTACGGTGACAGCGAGCTCCGATTAAAAATTCATTTTTCCGAATATCAAACGAGGCTTTTGTGAAATTTACGAGATGGCATTTTTTTGTTCGTTGGATATTTTAATTCGCCTTTTTTTTTTATTTTTCATCCGTAATTTACGAGCTTTTCAAGTATGAAAATGAAAGAAATCAAAGGAGCGGAATTTTCGTAATTACCACAATCGCGAAAATTAACTCAAATACTTAATAAAAATTTTATGATTTTCAAAAATTTGCCAAAGACGACAAGTATTGAAAAATTTTCGCAAATGGGGCCTTACACTTTAGAGTTCGTTTTTACAGGCCAAAAATATATTCCTCGCTCCTCTTCAGAGACAGAGTGGTAGCAAGAGGAAAAATTTCCAACTTGACATTTGACATTTTGTTAGGGGTCCTCGACGGTACTTAATAATGATTCCTCAAGTGGGACCTTCACCTCAGTGGCCCTCGTTTCATGACGCCTTCAACTCCTCCGATATGCAAACTCGTGACCTTACTTTTCATCTCTATACCAAACACACACCTATTACTCCATTGATTTTGCAGATTGCCAGCAAGGATCATTCTCCCGAAATGGTAACTTGTACGAGGTATCTTACGACTCCGAACTACGCTCAGCCTCCGATACGCCACCGGGCTACGTGGAAGCCATCGAAACGGTGATAAACGAATACGAAAGCGGCAAAGTAGCCGTAGAAAATTTGAATAAATTCCAAAACGGCCTCTATCAATATTTCTTGTTATCTTTGCTGGAAAAAACCTACGTCGAAACTATTGCCAGACTTCCAGTCAACAGCATCCCTGATCCGATCGCCTTGCCGGATTTCGTCGATGACGAGATCTCCATCAGAGACGTGGTCGTCTACGGATTCCCGGCGTTTAAACGCGGCGATAAACCAGAGCCCTCTCAGGAGACGTTGGGGTCCGATGGTGAATTCAAAGTAAGCCCGAACGCCATGAGAGGGTCACGGTTTAAACTAATCTCAATCTTTGTTTAGGCAACCATTCGTTACAACTCCGACGCGATGTTATTTACGGGTTCTTTCTACATCAATAACGAAAAGTACTTCTTCGTGTATAACCTGAAAAAGAACGCTTTCACGGTCAAATCACACATCAGCCGAACCTCCGATAATCCCTTATCGGTCAAACGATCGGTGGAATTTCGTTGCGAAGATCTAACTCACACGTACGACTCGTCATACGAGAACTACCCCAAGGTCGACGAACTCGTCACCAAAACCATCATCACCAAGTTCATCCCCAAAAGTTTAGATTTCCTAAGCGAAAAAGTCGGCGACTATATCAAAAAGGAGATCCTCAAGACCGACCTGAAGTACATATCGTCGCGTAAAAATCACATCATAGCTTATATCTTGAAGGCGCTCAAGTTATTCGCCACAGCCAAGAATCTCGACTCATTTGAAGTATCAGGTTTCAACTTCACCAATACCGTTGGTTCGCGGGTTTACGTCCAGAGCTACAGTGATATCAAGGTCGGAGGCATTTTGAACTACGATAAAGCCGAGGTCGTCGATTCCAGCGTCGTGGTCTCGGATAACGGAGAATACGCCAACATCTCCACATCGGTTCAATTCACGTATCCGCAGGATAGCTCCAAAGAGACGTTCGTTAGTTTCAAATTGTCGAGTAATAGTCGCGAAAGTACCACTAAGATGAAAGTGCACAGCGTCACAATTACTGCCGTGTATAGTAGCAACTTGAAAGAGAGACCTCTGAAGGCGTACAGGAATAAGGATGCGTTTTATAATGGTAGCGGATTTAGGGCGGTTTTCGATGTGGATACTTATAATCTGGTATTCGAGAGTTTGTTGAGACACGTGGGACACACGGTAGTCAAAGGTATCCAGGATATTGTGGAGGGTAATGTCGCCTAATGGTAGGCAGGGTGTAGAATTGGGAACAGATGTAGTTGGTTTAAATTAAATGAATATAGAATATTTGGTGTATGTAATGGAGTATGAGATAGTTTATCTGCGAGTAGTTACATAGTCATCAATTTTAATTGCATATTTTGACCATACGAGGGTTCAGTAGTGAAGAACAGTATGTCTGATATATATATTCAGTTGCTCAATACGTTATCTACGAGTAGTTACATAGTCATCAATCTTACCCGCGTGTTTCTTGCAATTAAGAATCTTAGAAACGAACGATAGCATATTTGGTATACATACTCACTTACTCAACACTTTATCTGCGAGTAGTTACATAGTCACAAATATTATGCGCATGCTTTATGCAACTAAAACGCTAAGAAATGAAAGTCAGCGTCTTTAGCAGATATACTCATTTGCTCAATACCTTATCTGCGAGTAGATACATAACTACAGCTACCAATACTGTTCACATATTTCTTTCAACCAAAAAGTTGACTAAAGAAGAATACCACATCACCGGTATATAATACTTAGTTACTTCACACTTATCTACGAGTAGTTCTATAGTCATCACTTAAGTGATTCAACACTTGTATCATTTGTTTTAAAATTTTGTATTATTATTTACCACTGCTATTAAATATTACACTATTCTGTTGTAAATACAAAACGGTATTATAATGGTAATTACTCGTAATACAAGTTCGTACGACAACGGCGTTTATTTAATTTGCGATTTATGTACAACGGATTTAATCTTTTTAATGGAAACGTGTTCAAAATCAGCGTGACCACGTATTAACTAAGTCACTGCGGAGCTTTTAACAACAATACATGTATAAATGCCTCTTGCACCCCGCTACACCTCTTACATCTCTTCGAATAGGCACCGAAAGAAGTTTTAAAATTCATTTGCGGAATTTTCTGCCAAAAAGTTTACATCAAAAAGCCTCAAAACCAAGTTTTTAGATGTTGAATTTCTTTCTTCCATTTTCTAAGCGAATTTTTAAATTAAAAAATTTTCAACACACCCCTCTCTCCTCATTTTTGCCAGTATCTAGCCACTTGTTGATCCTGTTGATCCTATAGAAATTCTTTAAACGCATTATCGATAGAAAATTTATTTTCCTATAAATTAGAAGTCTATATATTTTTTTGTAGCACGTTTCGTTCTCGAGTTATCGAGAAAAAACTTACTGAAAACATGTGCGATTCTAATTAAGCACGACTCCAAGTCGCCGCTCCGCGTAAATTACGTGCCAAGTCGTCTCGTCTCGCGCGAAGAATTTCTGCCAGCGTTTTCTACAATTTAAAGCAGAACTGAAAACCTCAATCGCTACAGTAAATAACTTTAAGATGAAAATTGACGAAGTCGTCGCGAGGAGGAGGTGGGAGGGGGGAGCTAAAAATTCAAAATTCAAAAATTCGTAAAAAATCGAAAAATACAATTCAATAGATAAAAACATGATTTTGAGGTATTTCGACATAAACTTCAAAGTTATCCCCCTTCACCCCTTCCTCTTACTTTTCGTCACATGACTAAAAATACGTTGGAAAAGGTCCGACGTAGCCTGTACTTCGTATTTAATATTTAATATACCTTCGACTGTACATAATACACCAGCTAGACCCCTTTTTCACACCTTGCTTCCGACTACGCAGCAAACACACCATCTCACCCTGCAGCGCATCCAATCGATGACGATTCAAAGGCGCTTATTCGTCACGCCTCTTCTAATCGTCGGTATTTTCTCACCTGTTAGTCAGCGCAGCTTATCTAATTGCCGTTTCCTAAAACGCGCCGACGAGAAAATTCCACCTATTGCGCCGAACCAAGCAACCAGTTTATGACGAACGTATTCCGAGAACTCAGTCGGTTAGTAATCCGTATTTCTAAAAAAGGCGCGAGTAAACAAAACGTCACACATGTTCGAGCCAGCATCGTTGAATAAATATAATGACGTCAAAAGTAGGTTTGGCCGTTGCTATTTTGGTCTGCTTCCTATGCATCGTGTACTCGGCAAATTCCTACTCTCGACGAACACCGGTAACCATCGAGGAACCGATTATTAGAGAATGTTGATCATTCATTGCACTTGTAATAAGTTCTTGTGGGAAGCTCGATGATACAAACCATCCGTCTATGCTCAATCTTCAACAAATCAGCATCTACGTCTTGGTCTTTTGCATTCCACCAGACCATCTTCTTGCATCACATTTGACAGTAATACTTGGCAAATTCCCCACCGATATCTCCACCGTTGTCTTCGTTTGGCTAACATTAATCGACTTCATCCCCATTACACCATCACCGGCGTCAATCACCCCTGGAAGCCGATCCAATTACATCTCCAGTCAGGTGTGCACTCCAGTGCGCGTTCTTTTTTAACTCTTTCACCTCCATATTATACCGTCTATTATACAACAAGTATTGTAATTCTACTCCCTTACGCCTCCACACTCGTCCGCCTTCTATCTCCGCCGTCGCGTCGCCTCCTCCGCATACCAGCACCGTGACGTTATTACCCCACACCACATCTACCGCGCCAAGCAGTTGCCATCTCTCAAGTGCTCGGAAACCAGTCTGTAACCAGTTCGTTGCGCACGTTTTCCAGCGTAGACGCGTTTCGCGTACGTACATTCCGCGCGTTTTTCTCATCGCGCCCCCGAATTTTCCGCGTGGAAATTTGCCCGCATCGGTGCTTCATACGCGTTATATTAATTTTTCCGACTCGAGATACGTTCGCGATGCCACTAACGCGATATAAACGCGTAATATCGAATAAATAATGGTGCTAGTTATGTTGTGGTAAATAATACACGAATATCGCGACTTCAGTTTCCACTTTGTATCATTTTTTTCGACGAATTTTTCCGCTCATTTTGAAAATGTCGCGCCAGCCGGTGTTTCGCAGATACGCCCAGTGTTTTCGCTGTTTACTCTTCATCTTCCTCTATCAGGTTGGTAGATTTTATAATTCGTTCGATGGCCATCCGCTTCGACGGATTAAAAGCTAATTAAAAGAAGTTCGTTTAAGCTTCGACGACCGTAAATCGTCGCCGAAATTCAGCAGATTGTTTAAGAAACTCGTGCTGGGGCTTTTGAACGTGCTCGTCTTAGCTCAACTGGCGCTTCTTACGCCTGTGTCAACGTTCCGACCATCGACTTGACATTTTTGCGTGAAAATGATGAAAACTACGAAGGCGAAAATGGTTCTTTTTTTTTCGCATTCCACTCCCGGGTTCATCTCAATTGTTTCGACGAAATTTACTTCTTTCGCATAATCGATTTTTTTCGCGGTTTCACCGAATGAGGCCATTTTTTTTCCATTGTCTAAAAAAATGCTGGTTTCTATTTGAGCATTTTCCATAATTTTTATTGAGGAAAGTAGTTTTTATCCCCCTCCCCGCATTTGAAACACAAACCGATTCAGCTATTGATTTTACGAAAAAAAAAATATTGCATGAAAATTGTTCCTCGAAATCCTCTCTACGCTTTTGCTAACAACAAAAATGCACGTTGAAGCAACCCTTTTTCCTCAGATTTGAGAAAACATTGTCAAAGAAAATGAAAGATTTTCTTTTCTCGCAGAAATTACGTCAAAAACTTGAGGAAATCGTACGCCACCTATTTCTCAAATTTGACGAGTAGAAGATGCTAAAGCGAATTCATCGTAACGATTAAAATTTTAGAAAAATTAATAAGCAACAACTTTTATTTGAAATAATTTGGCAAAAAAATATTTCGAATGTAATAATAAGAGGTTGAACCTCCAAATTAAGGAACCAGATTACCGTTGAGATTTTACCTTTTTCTGAAATTCGGAGAGTAAGGGGTATTCTGAGCGAGTACATCATAATCGCTAAAATTGTAGACAAATCAACAGAAAAAAATTTTTGTTTGAAAATGTTTTTCGTAAAAGCGATATTTCATACGCAACGAGGGGGGGGGGCACCTCTAAAACGAAAAATGGATGCACAATTTTTCCGCGATGTAACTCACTCGAAAGAGAAATTGGTTCTGAACCTTTCATGTGATTACAAATTTTACTCAATCTTTGATATGTCCCGTAGAAATGAAAAAAAACGAGATTTTGCATTTTATTTGCTCAAATTTACTTCAAAATGAATTTCTGTCATGATCAAAAATATACAGAAATTTTTGACGAATAATTTTCACTGAGACATTTTTTGTAGAAAATCACAAGTGGAGCAATACTCGCGTTCCTAATTTTGAGAAGAGAGGGGGGGTGCATTTATTGTTTGAGAAGTAAATTAATTTTTTTATAATTTTTAGTGAGAATTTTTTTTTGAAACTTTACTTCAAAAATGCTTCATTAGAAAAGTGTGCGAGCATTTCCTGGACATTTTTATAATTTTTTAAAATTTGTCGAGTATTCATGCTATTTAACAAATATTTGTGTAGACTGCTACGAGGAATTCAATTTTTTACTGTTTAAATAGATTCATTAAAAAAGATATCACTTTTTTGGACAAGGCAACAAAAAAATACGTTTTTCGAAGATCACCAACTACGGTTAAAAGTATCACTTTCCTTTAAAAAAACCATAGAATTTTCCTAGAAAAACGATCATCAAGGCTACCAAAAAGAAGGTAAAATTTTCCACAACGCCTGCAAGATTAACCACCAAAGCTTCGTCTCCAGCAGCGCGCCGGTACATTTCACGTATAAAGTGAAAGCTTCCCCGAACTGCGGAGACGCGCCGCGATACTTGGTGGCTGGTGCGTATCGCTGGGCGCATGTGTCCAGAGACTCCAGATATACGATAAATCACATAATACCGCGGCTGTGGCCGCGTCCGCTCGTGGTATTTTGTAACGATGTGGAAATATACGCGATGGGCATGCGTGTCAGGAGGATACATCGTGCGTGCGTATTTCTGGCTCTAACGCAGTTCGTAAATTAATTTCCGCCAGCTGCGCGTAATGATCGATTAATGGGTTCGATCGAAGAGGTGAACATTTTTCGGATTTTTCGTCTCGCTTTCGTCTCTCGTTGCGTATAAAAACGACGATGTAGAGATACGCGCGTGTTGGAGCGTCTGGGGGGCGTGACGATATCGAGTGGGGTAACTTTGAATGTACGGGGTTACTTTGGATGGCGTTTTGTACGTGATACACGCGGGCATTGGCAGATCTTGCGGACCAGTAACGTCGATTGGGGTGACTTTGGAAGTACGGGGTGACTTTGAATGGTGGTTTTCCGCGTGATATGTGCACGGTAGTGGGTCTGACGTGACGATAATATAAACTCGGGTAACTTTGAAAGTACGGGGTGACTTTGAATAGCGGTTTTTTGCGCGATAAGTGAACGGTAGAAGGTTTCATGAGGTGATAACAAAGATCAATATGAACTGGGGTGACTTTGAACAGCGGTATTTCACGCGATTTCGAAACCACAAAAAGTCGGCGGTCACTTTCGGTGATATTTTTGACGCATACCTCAACAACAACTCCATTCAAAGTAACCCCCTCCTTTCAAAGTGACCCAACGGATATGACGTTTATTCGTAATTTCGCGTGAATTTACGACATCTGCTTGGTTACTAGAAATATTCCAACAATTTCGACAAACGTAATCGACTAGATCATCGATGGAAGTTACGTACACAGATGACGATCGCTATCCAAGGATAATGAACGTTAATGCGACGTGAAGCGTCGAACTTGTTTGGACTAATTGAACACACGTCGTGTTGGTCAATATGGGTGTGGATTCGCTTGAAATAGTCAACAGATTGCGGTTCATTATTCCTCGTGGAATGTCTTTCCAAAACCTTATACTCGTGTATCGCACTTCATCGATGAGATTGAAAAAAATCGATACGAAAGTTTTTTACGATTTTCACGCAAGGTCGAGTATTTCGACCGAAATGTCCCCTTCGTTAATTGCATCCACATTTGATATATTTTGGCTGCTCGATCGACGATTAAGGTAGAAGGACAAGGACGAAATTCCGTCGACGTTCGACCATTTTTAGTCGTAATGAGCAAAGCTCGTAATTTGCATTTAATCGGAGACTCGATTCGAGAATACAATGTAGTTTTACGAGCATCACCGACGTGAGATTATTTTTTCGGCGAATACAACTCGTCGCGATGTTTCGCTCGTATTGGAAGTTGTCGCGTCTAAATTGGCCTCATATTTCGCATATTAATCGGTGGCCACGCTGCGAATGATGACCGAGATAATCGACGGTGAGTTTGCGGCGTTTTTCGATGACTTTTCTCACGCGTTTTCGTCGAGATTCGGTTGTAAAACGCGGAAATATTTGCTCGATTTGTTTCTCTCGTATTCGAACGTGTTGAGTGACCGAAACAAGGCAAATTTGGTGTTCGCAGGGGGAACATTTTCCATAACACGTAAAAACATAGATATTTCTGTAATCCCGTCATCGTTTGGGGCTACTTTGAAAGCATGGGGTCACTTTGGAAACTCGTTCTACGCGGACTACCGTCGATTAAGGCGTACTGAAAATTTATTGAGGCCATTTTCGTACACCAAGGGTATTTTGGAAGCGAACCGGTAAAATTACGACTTTCGAAGAGCAATAGGTGGAGATGACAGGGGAAAATCTCAATTAACGGAGGTCTACACTCACACGTGTAATTTCCGAGAACCCATTTTTCGCGTAATTAACAATTCATTTCCTCTTCTTGGATCCTTTTTAGCTGCTTTTGAAAAACAAAAGATCAATCACCGAATTGTCAGTGCACAACTTACAAATTTCCCACACAACAAATCCGCCATTCCTTTCACACCTACGATCGCATTTCGAAAAATAATAAACTTCATTACCTTGTTTCCCAGCAACCGGCGAATTTTCAAGTCGGATAAATTCCTCATCCAATTAAAGACGAGCACCGCCGGCAGCGGCGTTGAACAAATGGGCGAAAAAAATAGAAAAAGGTTAAAAGTTAATAAGGTTTCTCGAGCGGGCGGATTTAAAGCTAGTGAAATTTTACCGTCGACAGAAACAACAACGTTTCGAGGCTAAACGTCGAAACGTTGTTGGGCAATAACGAGGTTAAAATTTCCAAAAGATTTTACCTTTGCACGTTAAAGTATCGTACGAAACGCTTCAACGGATAATTCTCGCCTCAGTGATCGCGCTTTTCAAGAGCTACGGATTTGGGGGTTTTCTTTTGATTATTTTTCTTGTACTTTTACCTCCAGCGACCGGATAAGGTCGGATAATCGGAGCGCGAAGTAATTGTTTGCAATTGTGATCATTTATTGTCGTGTTTGAAAAAAAAAAAAACGTATTTTTTCGATTACGCTGGTTTGGTTTTAATTTAATTACGTGATGGAAAAATTCCACGTTAGAAAAGTGTGATCGATGAGAGAAAATTATTTGAAATGTTCACTTTAAAAATCCTAATTAAGGTAATTTGGCCGAATTGAAGATGCAATTTTTCAAAAAGATGCAAAATTTCATTAAAAAAATACGACAAAAATAGTGAAAAATAATTTTAAAATGGCTAAAAACGTATTAGTCGACGTATGTAATTGCTCTAAATTGCAGTAAAAATTGATAAAAAATTTCTAAAAAATACACGAATCGACGACCGATGGCAAGATTAATTGAAAATACTAAAAAGAAGTCACGACAATTACTTTTCAAAGTTTCTCAAATTATCTTAATTTTGTATTCGATTTCTACGCAATTTAAACTAATTTTTCACATTTTGATTTTCACTAAACTGAAAAAAAACATCAATTTTTAGCGACTTTGGAACGAATTAGCGACCAAAAATGACCGATATGCAAATCACTTATTTTTCTTCGCGTGAAAAAATCGATAGAAATATTTTAAAAATATTTTCCACACCAATTTTTGCAACCAATTAGTGGAATTTCGGAAAAACACTAAAAAGTGATGAAGTATGCTGGCTATTTCTAAGTTGAGAGTAGAGATGATCTTTTCTTATATTTTAAATTCAGCAACATTTTGGAAAAAGCGAAAATCAAAGGTGAAAATTCGTCAAAAATAATATTCTTTTTTAACTTCAGCAATATTTCGGGAAAAGTGAAAATCAAGCGAGAAAATTCATCTTTATAAAAATTAAACACCATAAATAGCACTCATATGCTCATCGCCGCTTATTTACACTCGCATTTCTGAATTCTCATCCCCAGACGAAGGTACAAAATCCGTCCAACTTTTCTATCAAGTCAAAAAAAAAATCCGAGATTCCTTTAGAACATACCTACGCTCATTTTATAATATCGTCGGATTCAGCTCTAAGGTAAATTCACCTCGTCAGCGTTTCTCGCTCAATCAGATGTATCCTACAAGAGAAGGGAAAGGAACACCAGAGAAGCGAATAATAAAACTCATTCGAACGTAGAAGCATTCAACATGTACGTGCGCTCGCGACGACGACGGGTAAAAGATGAACGTCGAAAAATACGCTATTTGTAAATCCACGCCTGCTACTGTTGCGGACCGGGCAAATGAAAAAAATAATCCAATTTTCGAGCGAACGTAAATAAAAATATCTGTTTCTCTTCGTTGTGCGAGAGCACCTTCGTCTGCAGCTAAATAGATCACGCCTCGTATACAGAATACGCATCACAACGGCGGCGAAAATAGGTCTCGGATGCGTAGACGAGCGTAATATTTCAAGCGAACATCGGGCTCGTATTTGATTTCCATTCGCGAAGGTGGCGTTTGGAAAAACTCCGTTTTTCGAGACGAGACGACGCCCATTCGACGTATTTTCGCCTCACGATCGATGCAATTTCGTCAAAATCGCGTTCAAATTCTACAATCTCACTGCGGCGTTGATTTCTCGGCGAATTTCGAGCTCTCGATGAAGTACACGAGTGATGGTTCGTTCGCGAATCCAAAACCCATGTGGTCGAGCGGCCGGAATCCAAGGAAACCCCACGTATCATCGGCCACGAGCCATCTAAGGTAAACGTATAATTAAATAGGAGTCGTGGAAGAAGTTAGAAAAAAACGCAACGATTACAAACGCCGCCTCGTTACGTCATGGCTTCTAAACAACAGGACTCGCCTCTGGTACACGGCGTTGATTAAACATCAAAACGTGTACTCGGCGTAAACGAGCCATTCAACGGCAACAAATCGATGGCGCGGCGTAAATTGTTGTGGGAAAGCTGCGATTATCTTCGGCGTTATACATATTTCCATCATTTTCCGGTGTTTAACTTCGGGGCGCGCCTCTATCTCTCGCGTCGCGCTGTATATAGCCTTGGCGCTGCGCGTATACTCTCTCGGGGGCTCGACGACGATCCATCTAGGGAATTTCACTTTCAGCGGTTGGACGGTCTCGCGAACCTACGCGTCAAGTTCGGCCGAGAATATCGATGGTAACCGGTTTTCGCAAATGTTACCAATGCGCCGACTAGAGGAAATATTAGACGTAAGCGTACACGCGAGACCCCCCGATTGGTTGCCAGCGTAGTTGTATGTATATTAAGATCCAAGTCGCCCGGTAAACAGGAAATGAACGATATAACTAAACGTGGAATTAATGTCGTGAACGTGAAATAAATACAGGTATTTGTATTGAAAATGATATAAAAATTAACCAGTGCGGGTGGGAAAGTTACGAAACGAGTTTGGAGGGTACAGAACGCAAAAGGAGAGGAGGGTGAAATTTTAAAAAAAATTCCAAACAATAGCGTCAAGTATAGATGTGGAAGACCTTCACCTATTCTTAAAATTTCAACTTGTTCGGTGACAAATTGCGTTTTGTGACAATTTTTCGAATTTTTGACAATTTTAAATAAATTTCTTAGTCATCTCCATGCATTTGTGGGTAGAGAAATTGAAAAAAAAGTCGAAATTGAGTATTTTAACAGACTAACTGGTGGTGCCATAACAAATGTGAGGCAGATGTTTGAGCTTTTGGGCTCTTCAAATGGAAATCTTCAATACAATTCGACCTCGGACTATCTTGATTGAAATATCTGAATTGAGTTGTTAAGATATCAAAATGGTAATATTGAATCGAATCATTAGATTCGATCTGTACATAAAGATAATGAAATCGAAACATCCAAATGAAGGCAAAAAGTTGGAAAGTTTTGAAATCAGCATCAATATTAAGACATTAAAATATCAAAATCTTAGTCTTCAGAATCAAGGAGTCAAAATCCATAATCATCGAAATCGAGAAAACAAAGTTGGAATATTGAAATCAAAATAATAAAATTCGGGTAATGAATTGACATTAAAATATCGAAATTTCTCTGTGAACACATTGAAACATCGAAATATCTAAACGATGTAGTGACTTCAAAACATCGACATTAATGTATCGAAACCGAAATAATGAAATCGATTTATCAAAATCGATGTATTGAAATCAAAATATCGAAATCGAAATATTGATATCGATGTATCGAAACTGAAATAATGAAATCGATGTATCGAAATCAAAATATCTGAACAATACATCGTAATCGAAATATTGAAACGGATGTATCGAAATCGAAATATTTAAAAGATATATCGAAATCGAAATATTGGAATCGATGTACTGAAATCAAAATATCGAAATATTGGAATCAATGTATTGAAACTGAGATAATGTAATCGATGTATCGAAATCGAAATTAAAATGTTTAAATCGAAATATCAAAATCGATGTACTGAAATCAAAATTTTGCAGTCGATATATCGAAATCGAAATATTTGAATTGATATATCGAAATCAAATGATCAAAATCGATGGATTGAAATCAAAATTTTGGAGTCGATATATCGAAATCGAGACAACGAAATCGATATATCGAAATCAAAATGATCAAAATCGATAAATTGAAATCAAAATACCGAAATCGAAGCATCTAAACAATATATCGAAATCGAAATATCAAAATCGACGCATTGAAATCAAAATTTTGGAGTCGATATATCGAAATCAAAATATTTGAATTGATAAATCGAAATAAAAATATCAGAATCGATATATCGAAATCAAAATATTTGAATTGATATATCGAAATCAAAATGATCAAAATCGATGGATTGAAATCAAAATTTTGGAGTCGATATATCGAAATCGAAATGATCAAAATCGATGAATTGAAATCAAAATACCGAAATCGATGTATCGAAATCGAAGTATCTAAACAATATATCGAAATATCAAAATCGATGCATTAAAATCAAAATTTTGGAGTTGATATATCGAAATCAAAACGATCAAAATCGATAAATTGAAATCAAAATGCCGAAATCGAAGCATCTAAACAATATATCGAAATCGAAATATCAAAATCGACGCATTGAAATCAAAATTTTGGAGTCGATATATTGAAATCGAGACAACGAAATCGATATATCGAAATCAAAATGATCAAAATCGATAAATTGAAATCAAATACCGAAATCGAAGCATCTAATCGATATATCGAAATCAAAATATCAGAATCGATATATCGAAATCAAAATATTTGAATTGATATATCGAAATCAAAATGATCAAAATCGATGGATTGAAATCAAAATACCGAAATCGATGTATCGAAATCGAAGTATCTAAACAATATATCGAAATCGAAATATCAAAATCGATGAATTGAAATCAAAATACCGAAATCGATATATCGTTATCAAAATAATAAAAATGAAGGTATCCAAAAAAGTAGTCGAAATTATTACATAAAACTTGAGGATTTAAAACCACCGCATCGAAGTCGATACATCAAAATCGAAACAACGAAATCTGATAATTTGAGTGAAGTGTGTCTTGGAAAATGTAACAATTTTTGACGAAACGGAAGATACTGTATGTATCATATATCTAGAGATTTAACCCCTCCTCCCGCTCCCCATGATCAATGATCTTGTTCTCTATACTTCGTCTCTTCTTCGTATGGTTCCTTTTTCCCTCGGAATTGGTCGCATCAACTTTTCGAGTCATCGATTTCTCTTCGTTTATCTCGTCTGACACCTCGTTAAGCTGGTCGCATTAGTTAATTAACAAATTCGCATTTTTCGCGCGAGCAAGATAAACGTCGTCATGGCTTTCTGTTACAAATTTCAGCACATCGTTGACTCGTCGATAAATAACGTCCATAGAGTGAAACCAGACCGCAGGATGCTGTTTTCGTATTATTTTTAAATTCGGAATTAATTATTTCCCAAGCTTTTTCGTACCGAGATAACGCATCGCTTAACGCCCTGGATCCCTCATCTCGCGATACGCTTTGGTACGTTGGGCGACGACGACGACGCGTAATTCTATGTAATCAGATATCGGACGTTGGATACTCCAAATGAAGCGGAAGGTAATTGTTGTTTTTTAATGGAGTAACCTTGCAACGAGCCAACTCATGAAGTGGGTCCGGACAAGGGAGGACATTATTTTCACGCGCTTAATTATCCCCTCCCCTTCGTCGGCATTATTTGGTCAACCGGCGGCGGTAGATTACTACGTACACGCGACTTTTTTCAATCATGCCGCGTAATTAGTCCATCTACGCAGAAGAGGCGGCGCTCAGGTTGCGAATTGGCAAATTCCAAAGGACGTGGCGTTTTCGTAACGCAAATCCGCGACGGTTTTTTGGCGCGCATCGACGACAATCGCGTAAAACAACAATTCGTTAATTAATACTACGTCGAGAGTATGCATATATACGGCATGTCAATGAGAACAATGTAACGCGTCGGAGACGTGTTTTTTCTCCGTCGACGTGTTGCACATCAGCGTACGTATTCCAGTCACACAAACACACATACACGCGACAACTGGTATCGGTGCCTCGGTGGATTATGCAACGCAACACGTAGGCGCGGGAAGGTCGCCGACAATGCGTACAGGGCCGCGTACTCGTGTCCGTACATCGCATACCAAGCGTCTTCCCAAAGTCGGAGATGGCTCCGTGATGGTATCTTGGTCAGCTAATCGTCGAGAATGAGTTGGAAAAGAGCAGACGTGCAATGGTATTCGACGCACAAGTCCAATGAGACTTTTCGAGCGTGTTCGTACAGATGCGCAGGTGCATCTCGGTGAGCAACTCTTGACGGAGAAATTAGGGTGTCCAAGGGTAATACAGATTGGCGTCTGGGCCGCCATATAATCACGTACGGTCGCGTTACGCTTATTGTCGCAGCCAAGGTGAAAGATTACAGGCTACGGGAGCGATATTTTTTATACTTGATGTAAACTACGGCTTCGGAAATTTTTTTCACGTGCGTTTTTTCGCTACTTAGCGTGAAATATCTTCTGTTAAATAAATACGAGTTTTTTCTGGTTTGTTTGCCTTTTACACGGTTATTAAAATGGCGGATATCTTAGCGCCCGATGTACCGACAGCGTGTTTTTCTTTTGACCGTCAAACGTGAACCGACGTATGGTATTTAACGGTTCGTCTAGGCTCTAGGTAGAGATTATACATCTCCCGACGTACCCGGTAATCATAGGCAACGCTCGATAAATTGTATCGCCAAAGGTTCGGGTAATTTTGCCATTCTCGATCGCTATACTATTTTCCGGTTTCGCTAGTCGGGTTTAAAACCATACTATGTTTATCTTCCGCGTACAAGTATTTAAATTTTTATTACCGACGTGTTTTTTTTTTTCGGGCCGCAGCAACGGTAGCGAAGGCGACCACCATGTACTCTCTATCTGCCACTCTTCGTATTCGGTTTGAATTCGCATTTCACGTATTAATCTAGATTTTTCTATTTTTTTTTTTTTTCATTTCCAAACAACAACGTGTGCAACGATACATCGAGCGGGATAATTATCGGTTACCGATGGCGAGAGGAGCGGGGTAGGTTACGCGGGTTTGATTCGGCCCGTATACCGAGGGTATGCGTCGACGCGCGAATGCACCGTGTTGTGCGTACGTCGCCGATGACGCCGCGCGATGCTCTTGGCTGCGCAGAAAAATGCCAGTACTGACCTAGATCAAAGTATTCGCGAGTTTTTGCACGTTCGCTGCTCGAGTTGCGCGCCACCGTGCGCTGTACTCGAATCCGGACTCCCTTCGATGCGTGCGTCCACTTTTTTTTCGTGAATTTTCAAGCGAATAATTCGATGCGAATGATCATTACGACAAAGGATGGTTTTGCGACGATAATATCGTCTCATTTCGTCGCAAAATCTAGATGAATTTGGGATAACGATGATGGCATTGAAACATCGACGAATCTATGAAAAAATTGGTAAATTTAAAAAAAAAAACGACGATCGATAACCAAAATTTGTAGTAATAATGATATTACGGTAAATTACCGGTAATCACGGTAATTTTAAATAATAACGCGACAAACTGAAATAGCCAAACCTAATATAGAGCGAAAATCGATTATTGAAAATTTACAATTACGGTAAATTTCAATAAATACGGTAAATTACGACAAATTACCGTAAATTACTGTAAATACCGAAAATTATTGTAATTGTAAATTACAATTTGAACCGACTCATAAAAACTCACAACTACCGTAAGCAAAATATATACGGTAAATAATGATAATTTTCGGTAAATACCAAGAATTACGAAAATGTTAATAATTCTGTAATTAACCAATACATATTTGAAATTGCTTACGGTAAATTTCAATAAATACCGTAAATTACCATAACCTTTTCGTAAATACCAAGAATTACGAAAATTTACGGTAATCAACAAAATCAAGCGTAATTATTGGTAATTACGCCTTGTGCAAGAAATAACCCTTTGAAATTAATATACAGTGTAGAAATGTAACTTTTTTAGCACAATCACGGTAATATTCCCGAAATACCGTAATTACTCAAAACTTCAATAAATTCTATAAATTCGATAATAGTGTTCAGTAAATACCAAAAATCATGAAAATTAACTTACAAAAAATTACGGTAAATTACATGTAATTATGGTAAGTTACAAGTAATTATGGTAAATTACAGGTAATTACAATAAATTACGATAAACTGTCATATTACATTAAAACAAACAAACGTGGTAACTAAACGATAAATCGTGGTAATTACGGTAAATACGACGTAATTACGGTAAATACGCGGTAATTTAGAGTAATCCGCGGTAATTTACGTGAATAACAAAGAAATCTCGTTTTTCACCCAAAAATATCACGTATTCGAAAACAAGGATGTATTTTCGGCGATTTCGTCGACGATTACAACCGTAAAATCGATCAAATTATTCTACACGAATACCGCGTAATATTCTACGAGGAAACACCTACACGTTAAAATGATATAACTCCGTTCCATTCGTCCGACGTAGTAAAGATTTAAAAAAAAACACTAGGAAAAAAAAACGTATCAAACGCATTCGCTATGGCGAAATTGAACATCTCCCGCGTAACGTATTCGATTAATAGCGTAATTTCCCAACGAAGAAGAAAAAAAATGGAGAAAATTACGTTTTAATAATTAACCGTACCGCGCGTTATTTTAAAACGCGTACAGAAGTTAATCTCGGGCGAAAACCGTCGAAAAATGACGTTTAAATATGGAAAAGCCGTCGTAGAGTTATGTAAAAAGGAGGAAAAAAAACATCAAAACCGAAGGTGAATTTTACGGCGTGGCACGACTCGCGATTCGTGACTATCGGCCATCTCCGACTAAAAACGAAGAACAATTACTAGATAATGAATTTCCGAAAAACAAAGCCCGACCGCAACCTATTTAGCATAAATCTGCGGAATATTTTCAATAATGAGGCGGCCCTTTATCTGTATTACGAAAATGGAAAAAACTCTCTTCCGTAGTGTAACGAAAATAAATACGCCGAAAGGACATCCTAAATGAGTTACTAGTATATCGACACCGATAACGAACTAATTTCGTAATTTACCGTAAATTTACATCAATGAAGAGCCGACGTAAAACGTGTACCTACTTTTATATTCGGTGCCAATTCGCGGTTTTTTTTTCACTCGCGTAAACCGCAGAAATATCTTTTCGAGGACGAATACGCTAACCAATCGATTTCTTCTTTGTTTCAGGTAATTGAACATTCGACGAGTAAATTAAAAGGATATTGTGTTGGAGGCACCACAGACGATCGATCGGTTCAAATTATACCATAGTTATCGCAATTTCCGTACTAATCGAGTAGTCGACTCACCATCGACGTTTGCCTTGCTTGGCGAACCATCAAGAGCGAAAATGAGCCATGGGTGAATTTTCCGAACTCCCTTTTTCGATTGGTGCACCATGCACCATGCTGGAGGAATAGAAGAAAGTTGAGGAAAATTGCTTCTATGATTAAGTAATTTAAAATTTCTCAGATCCTTATGGAAAATTCGTGCCTGTAGCACCCCCTTGCCCCCATCTCGACATACGTGCAAATATCATAAATCGCATTATCGATGGCACATGTAACGCGCACAATCCCAATAAAAAACACATCGAAGGCGATATAAATTACATAAGGCGCGTTTCACCGCACCTCTGCGTACAACTCGCCAACAAACGATCAAAATTAAGTATCGTTAATCACGTAACAGTCCGACGAAAGCGGCTCACCTGAACTACGAACCGATACGGGTTACGTATCGATCGCATCACGACCGGATCGCGGCTCCGGCGAGGTACGGTAGCATCTCCCTAGCTCGACCGGTGTACGTATGTATGCGTCGTAAAGCAAACAGAACGATTGGGCTTGTAAGTAGTGAATTATGGCGCCAGAAGAGGTTGCATGATTAGTGAAAATTACAACTACGCTGGTTTAATTCATACTACTCTCTTTTCTATTCGATAATCCGACGGTGTATGTATCTCGTCTCGACTCTCTTACAAAACACTTCTATAATCTCGCCAACTGGTTCAGAACGAAATAATCCCCTTGAACCCAGTTTCTTCCAGATGAATAATTTCGGTTGGAATTTTTAAAGACTTTTTGTTAAAAAATCTAATGCTGATAATTTGAGGGGGGGGCGACAAAGGGAGATTTTTTTTTAAATACACGTACGAAAGGAGCAATGATTGCTCGACTCAGTGACCTTAAATAGTTTCAGAGAAGCAAAAGCATTATTCCTGGATACCGTTTGGTCTCAAAATATTCAAGATTTTGAAGAGAATTTTATGGCTTTCGCAGAAATAAATGGAAAATTCTTTTTTTTAAATTTTCAACAATTTTTATTCCAGATATTTTCCTCTTAAATTACCCCACGCTTCACAAAAACGCTCCAACTGACAAGGGAACTACTTGAGGTGTCCGATTCGGATTTGAACGGGAGTTGGATTTTTGGAAAGGGTATGTCAAAAAACACCCAAAACCAAAATTTTAGCTGCCCAAGTTGGCTTTTCGATTTTTGGCGAATTTTTTAAATTTGAAAATTACGAAATTTCGATTAAAAATAAAGAATTAGAAAAAAAAACTTGAAAAATAATTTAAAATTATGCAAGAAATATTTCGCCCCTAATTCAAACACGCTGAATCCAAAAATCGCATCGGCAAGCCATTTTGGAGTATTTTGAGTTCCCGGAGAAAAATGAAAATCGCGCTGGAGGCTCCAGAAGTCACCGCAAGCCCCGAAAAAACGCCCCAACTGAGTTTTTTCAACGATATTAGCAATTGTGGCGAAATGAGCAAAAATCATTTAAAAAAAAAACGTTCCTCGTTCATTTGGCAACAATTTCATCTTAAAAATTTCCGTCCAAAGTCACCCCAAGCTTCACATAAACGCCCCAACAATGCGTAATGGTTTGAAAAATGCAGAAAATACTCAAATAGTAGACTTGTACGTACATTAGCTCATCTTCACTCACGTAGAAGCACATTTCAATGTATCACCGAGTTTTCCAACTCACCCCAAATGAGACTTTGTCGTTTAATCAACGTTCAAAACGAGTATTCTCAAAAGTACCACAACGACGATATTTCTCCTCTCAACCTTGCTTCCACATTCGGAATGCCATCGTGAAAATATTCCTCCGTCGGACCAATCAACTCCGCAGGCCATCGTGTATATTTGCATAAAACGCGAGTAGAATTTTAAACTACAAGGTATACCCGAATCGAATATATTTTCGGAGTCAACATAGACAAAAAAACCTGAACGAATGAAACACCGCGTAAGCTCGGAATTCTCTCGTATATCACACGTCAACTCGGACGATCGCGCTGCTAAGCACGAAAAACTCGTTCCCCGATAACAAAAAGCACACACGATTCCGTGCTCTCGTCGTCTTTCATCTCGCCAGAGTAATATGTACATTGTACATGTAGCATACACGATGTGCATTGTGTATACAATGTACACACGAATATAATCTACGCATTCCTAAATATATTGAAAAACGCAGCGTGTAACGTGTCTTAATTTGAATTTATCCGTTTCAACGAGACTCGTGTATTCGGCAGAGGTCTTTAGGGAAAGGGGAAGGGGAGATTTTTCGAAAGATGATTGCGACGTCGGAGATGCCAGCGAAGATGCCAGAGGAGACGCTGCGGTACGTGCAACTGCAACTAAACGACTTCCGGTCAGTTCGATACACGAATGCTGGGTCGTTATTCTGTAAATGGCCAAGTACTCCTACGATTTGCATTGTAACAAGGTTCTATATCATGGTGTATAGCTGTATACCTACTACCTAGTACCTACGTCATCGTCGATGTGGCGATGCTGATGGATACTGATTTGGTTACTTCACGAAGATATTCACCAAAGAGACCATTCCACGAATTTTCACCCGAAAGACCCTGATGGCCAAATTGAACCACAATCACAACCTATGAGATCGGTTCATTCGAATTCGCTGCTGGGAAAAATTTGAATTCAAATGTTGACACGATAGTTTGGCCACGGTACGTTCCACATTACGCCCAAATTGCGTGCAAACGCCATTTCAAACTACGCCCGAATTTTGAAAATAGCCGAAGTACCGTTGAAATCATCGAAACGTGCTCGTAATTCGCTCCAACATCTGCGTACGTCTTAACAAACGTCGGTGTATTTTTATAGCGCCGCGTACTTCTCAAAATTATAAACCCTCGAGCTATTCTATACGTCGTCGTCGCACGTGTTCTAAAAGCGTAGAGAACTTTTATGTTATTGTTTCTTCTCCTCCGTAATTTTCAAGTTTTATGAAAATTTGGAAAAATTTTTTGCTATCACATATTTTTTTTCTTCCATAGAAGAAACGTATAAAATTGGAAATGTTTAGCGAGTATGAATGTTGGAAAAACCATTTTCTATTCAAACTGTCTGAATTTTTTGGAAAAGTAAGGAGAGAATGAGTTTTTAAATAAATTAATGATGAAACGGAACATACGAAGAAGAAATGCTGCGACGAAAGGAAGATAAAAATGCACACGTTCTTACAAAAAATGTCCATTTTTGATATATTTTTTGTGTAATGCAAATTATTACCGAAATCTTTCCCCTTTCTTGCTCAAGACGAGAGGGGGAGCAGTAAAAAGAGGAAGGGGAAGAAAGTAAATCCAAAGTAAACATTTATAGAATGATTTTCGTCTTGACCAAGTAAAAATTCCGCTTTTTTTCCTTTGCTTCTTTACGCGAAATTTTTTTTGGAAAATTAAGAAAAATCATCTTATTTAATGAAATCAAAAAAAGGAAACAAATAAGGGAAGAGTTATGAGAATATAGATGAAGGAAAGAAAAATGATGCAAAGGGGGTGATAGCTTTTCACTAATTTTCCAAGACTACAAATCACCGTGGGATGACATTAAAAACATAAGAAGGGGGACGAGACTGGAAATAATGTCCATATCGCAGATTAAAATTCATTCACTTCGAGGTGAACATGGTATGGCAGCAAAATGCATAAAATTCATCGAATTGACCTGACCGTGGTCATCATAGTGGCACATCCACTCACCCTATCGTTCCTATCCGCGTAAAAATGCCGCAAAAAACCGCGAAATCCATCATCTTCTACGATACCAAAAATACGAAAAAATTCGTAACATCATTGGTCGCGATCGTTCATCGGAAATACCTCGAAGTCATCGACTCCTTCGTCGTAATCTTCGACGGGTTATCTCGCCTACCGAAACTCTTGCAATTCGAGTCGTCATCGCGATAATCTCAACAAACCGCTCTTTTCTATCGAAAAATAAAAGAGAACATACTCGTAATTCGCAGCAGAAAAAAAAACCAGCTCTCGTGAAAAAAAACCATACGCGAAACCAGTTCAAATAGCTTGGCAAATAACATCGACGCCGCATCCGCGGCGACCATCGTCATTCTTACGAATTCTCCAACGATAATATACGCGAAAATGAAGAAAAAAATGGTGAAAATTCTACCGTCGTCGCCGTCTTTTCGAAAAAAATCAAGAAATTCCTAGAACCGGAGGTGCCACTAGTAAAAATATTTCAACTGGTTTGCGTCGTCGTCGCGTTCCTTCGAGCGATGGTCGCAGAGAAAACGTCGCGCCGTCCGTAGCGGAAGTTCGTTGGTACCCGGTGGTATGTCGAGCGATCCCCGAGCACGGCTGTTTTCCACGTACCACCGCGGCGTTTCTCCGGCGATGTTCGGGCGATTTCACGCGTGTTTTTTTTCAACGGTAAATTGAAAAATTCAGTATTTTGGCGGGAATAAATAGCGTTGTTGGAGGTGTCGGCTCGAAGAAAAAAATAAAATGGTTTGTTGGTAGCAGGGGAGGGAGGGGGGTGTTCCAATCAAATAGAGAAATTTCGATAACTCCTACGCGCTATTTTCTTTACTCGTAATGAAAAAATTACAACGTTCGTTTTCGATGGAAAATATTGAAATTGATTTTACCCTCCAAGCAGCCCCCGTCCTGCATTCGCGTCTCGTATCCGGTGTCTTTAGTATTCGGCGTAACCAAGCCGACAAGCTGCGAATATTTGCTCGACAGTAATTGATTTTTTTTTTCGCCAATTATACGATTTACAGACGCAGGGGGCGGGGGGGGTTGCATACAAGCATTACACGACGCTTGATCGTCGTCGTAGTCGTTTCAACGTTGCGTGACGTATTCCAACGTAGATAGACAGTTACATCGAAGGTACATTTCCTCGACGAGACACCTTCATTTACGTATTACTCATGCTCGTTAGGCGATTACGTGTACTAGGAAAATTACTAGAAGCCTCGAACGCTATTTTGTGTTCCTTTGAGCGTGTGTAGTAATTTTTTCCGCGTAAAAAATGTCGACTCGTTAGTCGATTATTTCTCGACGGTGGCCGGAGTCTTGGTTTCGAATATTACGAGCGTTTTATGGTATTTATACGACTATTTCCTGGCCGGATTGCTTCTGCGGCAGCTGATACTAGTCCGTGTGTCGTATAGTAACCTATGATTTCGTTCTCTCTCCGTTTCGAACCTTTAAGACGTCGGCATACCGCTGCTTCGGCGACCTGTACGCGAACGTCGCCGCTGCGCCGTCGTCACGCTACCACGATACCATATACTCCGCCGTATCTCGTGTATTTCGTCTCCGGCCGCGCTACTCGTTGCTCTTTAAAGAGTAGATACGATGTAGCGAACGAGTATAAAAAAGAAATATATTAATGGTATTATTTTACAGACGACGACGGACCGAGGAGGGGTTCGTGTTTCCACCTCGGTTCTATCCGTCGGATCACATTGTATGGGTATAAAGGGTTTAACCAGGCTCAGCGGCGAGTCTTCTTTTATATTAATTATCGCCGCCGCGGTCGTCTCGTTTTTCTCGCTCGTTAATTTTCTTTCCTTTTTTACTACGAAGATGGAGATTTGCGTCTTAGGTGTACTACAGGGTACCCCCGATAGCCTGCACGAGGATACCAAAACTCTGGAAATTTCCACCTAATGCGATGCCTGTACGTAATCGAGCACGTCGGAATTCGTATCCATAACGATTATTCATCGGTGACGACATCCGTTCGTATTAGAATTAGCGCATTTACCGAACGCGACCCAACTTGCGAGAAGCTACTGGCGGCGATTTAGTCACGCAATGCCGGAGCCCTTCGATGCTCACGTCGCAAGAGTTGATGAATTTTCTGGTAATACGGGTAATTTCGGTCGAATACCGGATGCGTCATTGGGAATGGTTTCTTTTTCATTAAATAAGCGTATTTTTCTCCAAGGGATGTAGAAACGTCGACTTGTACCTTTTAAGGACTTGGAAACATACCAAATCGATTTTACACTTTTTTTTTCAAGCGCAAAAGAGAGAAAATACGTGGCGCGGTTTTCCGTCGATGAATTTCGTTCCAAAATAGGTGTTTCGATGGTTAGAGTCGAAGGAGTAATTATGGAATCAATCCAAGGGGTAGGGGGATGAAGGGCAAGAGCGGAAGTAATTTCTCTTTCGCAACCAAAAACCTGTCGAGGTGTTCGTAACAATTCGGTAGTAATTTCCGACGTATTTATTATTAATTCATCTAATATTTCAAGAATGCAAAAAGTGTCGATGTGCGCATGCGCGAAACAGCGACGCGCGCACTTTTTTACGAAAACTGATTCGAGTAAAAAACACGTATAAATTGGGTATTTGGGGTAACTTTGAAAGTATGGGACTACTTTGAATAATTGTGGTCACTTCAAAATAAACGAGCATGCTTCAAAGGCAATTTTTTGGAATTCTTGTCTCATCCGGGGTAACTTTGAAAGTTCGGGGTCACTTTGAATACTCGGATTCGTATCAATGAAAATTAATGGGCTTACTTCAAAAAAGGTTTTTTCGAATTCCTACGTCGTTTGGGGCGACTTTGAAAACACAGGGTCACTTTGAATTATCGAATTAACTTCAATCAAAATAAACGAACTTGCTTCTCTACGGCAGTTTTTTGGAATTCTTTCGTAATTTGGAGTAACATTGAAAGTATCTGGCAATTTTTCGAAATTTTCCTCATCTGGGGTATCTTTGAAAATTCGGTGTCACTTTGAATAATCTGATTCACCTCAATAAAAATTAATGCGTTTGCTTCAAAGGCAATTTTTTGAAATCTCTTCGTCATTTTGGGTAACTTTGAGAGTACAGGGTCACTTGGAATGATCGAATTTACTTCAACCAAAATAAACAAGCTTCCTTCTCAAAAGTATTTCCTTGAAATTCACGTCGAGTCATTGTTTAAAGTGACCATTTGGCTTGTGCTATGCAATTTACCCCAAATGACGATTTGCGATTTATTTCAGCAAAAAAAATCTCAAATTGTAATTTTCCGATTCACGTTACGTTGCCTTTCAAAGTAACCAGTGCGTTCAAAGTTACCCCAAATAAATTCCAAGTGAATAGACGAACTTAACTCTTATAAAGCATAAGTTTCAATGAGATTTGGAATCATACAAAGGTGGATGCTATGCCCCCGCACCCCCTAATATTATTTCAACATATCGTAACGTTCTTTATAATACACAAATTTGCGTACTTTTTGAAATTTTGCAAAAAATTCAGGTAATCAAGTTCCTCTCAAAACACGTGCGTACTGCGTATTACATGAATAAAAAGGATTTACGAAGGATTTACGTAATACTCTTATTTCAAGACGAAATTGACCACCTAAAATTTTGAGCTTAAATTAAAATCGTTTTACGTATTCACATTAAAACGCGTAAATTTTAATAAATTTGTAGTTTTCTACTAATACAGTGAAAATTGAGTGAATTGCTCAAAAAGTATTTACATGCACATACTGTATGTAAATGTATCCGAGATGCATAATTATTCAAAAAAAAAAAAAAAACTCACCGAACTGGACCGCAGACTTCAAACAAAACACGAAAATTCACGCGAAAATGTCACACCGAAAGTTAAAGTTCGAATGAACATCGCACACAACTCGAAGCCGCATCTAAAATGAACAAAAGCTTATCAATCTTATGCGAAAATAAATCTAAAAATAAATCTAAAATAAAATACGCTAAAGACGAATAATCGCAACAATACGCATTCTTTTCCCTGTTCCAATTCGTCAATCGGTCGTTTAACGTTCAACAAACGACGCGTATGAGTAAGGTATATTGATGACGTCATCGTTTCTACCACCAGACAGATCGACGACGTCATAATAGCGATTTTCTATGTTACTGTGCTTACATATTGTATGTACGAAATACATTTTTCTATTATTTCACAGGCTGCAACTCAAAAATAGTTAAGGGGGGGGGGGGTACAAGGCGCAATGATTCGAAATTTAAAACCTCTCCGCACAGATAATCCTAAATAGTAATGGTTTTTCGTGACGTCACGACCCTATAACTTTGCCCCTAAACATAACACATATTCACCAAACTACACAGGTACTTTTATAATTCACCGGTAAAGGGGAAAAAACGCAATGGAATGGGTCGTGAACAGGGGGAGGGGTGATCAGGTTGACACATAATTTCTATAAATCTTACTCATATCTGCGTTTCGCAGCGTCACTACACAACCCTGCACCCCCCTCCACATTATTTAATCCTTCTCCAAAAGCGAGGCGGCCTTTCCCCGACAAATTCTACGGCGAGATTTCCTCGTTTATTTTATAATTAATTGGCCATGTTTCGATGTTATTTCTGGTTCGTAACGTGCCCGTCGTCTCGTCCGCGCATTACGTATTATGATTTATTCCGCTCGAGAACACGCTAACACGCGAAAATGTTAAAAAAGAAATTACCTTCGCGTTATAGGACGCGATCTGCGATCTTTTTTCGAGATTTAATCGCGCGTGGTCGAGGTACTAAATTATATCGTATGTGGTTTTCTTTTCCACCTTATTTTTGACGCGTTATTTAGCGGGTTAAATTATCCGAAGATTAATCTCGTCGTCGGACGAATCTGAATATGGTACGCGAACGTGCCGTCGACGCGACGTCGATTCATTAATCTTGACACGTATTAAAGCACGTGCAATTACTCGCGTATGCTTCACAACGTGTTTGCTGGATTTGTATACGCGAGAGATTGAGGTTTGCTACCAGCTGAAAACAGTCTGAAACCGCTAAAAACCACTTTCAGGCCTCATTTTTATGGCTAAATCAAAGGATAATTTTTTTTTCGTTAAAATATTTTTTAACACGATGAAGAGATTGATATAAAGAAAAAAATTCATATAAAACGCACCGAAAAAATCGATAGACCTCGCGTAAAAAAATATCAGAAGATCGCGAAAGTATGCCCGTCAAGTTGATATCGGCCACTGCGTACTAGCGAGAAACGTACGCTTACGCGTCGCGGTATGAACGCAAGGCAAAGCGCCCCCTTCTTTTCGTGTGAACGACTTTAATTGAAAACACGTAACACTGACCCCCTAATTTGAATCTCCTGAATCTAAATTTCGCATTGGAAAGCCGTTTTGCAGCTTCCAGCGCGATTTTTATTTTCTCCAGAATTTTCAAAATTCCAGAAACCGTACATACGAGACGTGGTTTTGGGCAAAAAACTGGGTTCCTGCTTATTTCCAACCACTTCAGCTTAATTATTCTTATTTTCGGAAAGTTCCCCCGGTCATCTGGAGAGTATCTTTGTTAACCAATTTTTTTTTTGCAATAAAAAATTCTGAAATTTCAAAAAACCTTTTTCAAGGTAGCCAACTACAATTTTACAAAAGTTCGTGTCGCTTTTCGGCGTTTATTTAACTTTAATTTATCACCCGTCGAGTTACTAAAGCGTGATTTTTCGCCGGCAACGAACACTCGCACAAGGAATTATCGTTTAGATGCAAATTTTCCATTAACGCCTATAAAATGAATGTGTCAAGAGGAGGTCGCGACGACGCAGCGGCAGCGACTGCGGCAGCAACGTTGCCAAATACGATGACGACGAATTAATACGAATATAAATGTAATCTGAACACGTCCGCGTTTGGGGTCGCCATTTGGCAAGTATTTTTCACGAAATGGGATATTCGTTAGATTCACTTATAATATCGAGCATTTGGCAACGTCGCTTTTCAATAAAAGCATCTTTTTAGAGCGAATTTTTTGCGAATTTCATAGTCTAAGTGATTTTAAATGCTACTTGCTTCGACTAAAATCATTTCCACTAATTCTGGGAGCACTTTAAAAAAACAAACCACCCTCAAAATCCCTCCTTTGGTTATGTCATTGAAAAAAACAATCAACTACAGACTCCAAAAACACAGGATATAATCACAATTGGTTTCCAGAGGTAAATACGACATATTCAACTTTCATTCACTTCAAAACTACCTTTGAAAAAACTTCTCCATAGTAATCCCCTCCACCCGCCGTAGAAAAACTCCACGAAAAACCAAATCTCACGAAATATCTCTGCTTAAAACCCACCTAGCACCTGTTTCCTCCAAGGTAACTTCCGCAAACTCGCGAAAACACACCGAACTCCTCTTTTACGGAATTTCCCCAAAGTGAAATTCCTCTTCGAACGACCTCGACGAGATTTCGTTTGTTTTCTCACATCGTCGGCGTATCGGCGCGAAACGATTTGCATATAATTACGAATTCGCGTCGACACCGGAGGACACGATATTTAAAATGAGACAGCGGTGTCAATGCGAGATATCAACTAAGGTGGAATAACGTCAAAGGTCACGTGTAATTACACGTTTCGACGAGCTACAAATGAGGATTTTTCAATAACCCTCGTTAAACGAATCTCTTCTCATCGTGGAAAATTCGCGACGCGATATCTTCGCCGCGCCTTCCAAAGGAACGAGAAATATACCATGTGACACCTATTCGCCACGTCTTCGTCTATTATGCGACCAAAATTCGTACATTGTGCCAGCTCGATGAATAGGTACAGCGTTGATCTAGCTGCGAGATAATGGCCATAAAGATACATATAATATGATTCTAATAACGCGAAAATATTACGTCTGCAGCGATCGCGTCTCAACCCGTCGTCGTCTTATTAATAAGTTGAAAAACATCTCAGCGAGCGTATCGATTAAATCGGCGAATGGTTTTTTCTCGGAAATAATAAGCAGATGCGGTAACAAGAGATGAAGAGCGAGGTGTACCCGTCGCATAGTTACAGACGACCAGCAACTCCGCTTCGCGATCCTAGGTTTCGTGATGAATTCGCGCAGGCCATCGACAATGGATGCAGATAATACCATCTTTCGATCTTGAATTCCACGAGTACGCGAACTTTTCCACAGACGTTGTCTCGTCAGCGAATTCAATTCGAGTTGGTATAAGTGAAATACGAGTATATTCGAATGAACGTTGCAAAATATTCCATGATTTTCAATCATTTTTCAATGATATGTCTCAATAATTTCAATTTTTTTTCAATAGCTTAATGACTTCATTCTTTATTGAGTTCAATTTTTATCAATTTTTTTTACGGGTTCTATTTTTTCAATAATTTTTCTTCGATTTTATTTTTTACCAATTTGATTTTTCAGGATTCTTCATTGATTTTGCCATTTACTACAGATTTAATTTTTGAATGATATTTAATTTTCACTGTTTACAATTTTTTTACAAATGATTTCGCTTTTTCTCAGTTTTATTTTTTGCTAATTAAATTTTTTATTGCCAATTTTTTTATCGATTTTTTCAAAACTGTTGTCATGTTCAGCAACTGAAGAAGGAAGACGGGGTGGGGATGTTTTTTTATTGACTTAATTACTTTCACTGATTTCAATTTTTGTTAATTTTATTGATTCTTACTCGTTTAATTTTTCCTAATTTTATATTCATATTTTTTTCAATTTTTACACTTTTACTTTTGGTTTTCTGTTTACCAATATTATTTTTTAATGATTTCACTTTTTAATAATTTAATTTTTCAGCCATTTTTGTTTTTTACTAATTTGATTTTCTATTGATGTTATACCTCGTTTCTCACTTACTCTTTTTTTTTTTTATTTTATTACATATGTATATGGCCTTCAACTTTTTTACACTGATTTCATTTCTCACCGATTTTTTAAATCAATAGTTCAAGTTTTTACTGATGCTGATTTGATCTTTTTTAAAGACTTCATTTTTCATTAATTTCTTCAACTATTTTTTATTTTTTGTTTTTTTTCTCGCTGATTAATTTTTTTACTGGTCATATTTTTCACTAATTTCACTTTTTTTTTATTCTCTCGTTGATTTTATTACTTTTTATTGATTTTATTTTCAACGTTTTTTTAACCTATTCCGTTTTTTACTAATTGTATTTCTCACTGATTTATTTTTTTATTGACCATAATCTTTACTGATTCATTTTTCTCTGATTTTGTCTCTCAGTGATTTCATTATTTTTCTCTGATTTTATTGTTTACTAATTTTGTTTTTTTTAATACTTTTTTCAACTATTATGTTTTTTATTGATTTTCTGCTGATTCATTTTTTTTACTAATCAAATGATATTTTTCCCTGATTTTTTTATTTTCTCCTGATTTTGTTTTCAACATTTCTTTACTCATTTTGTTTTTACTAGTTTCACTTTTCACGGAGTCATTTTTTTATTGATTTTTTTTTCTCTGATTCTGTTGTCGTCGATTTTTTCATTTTCTATTAATTTTATTGCTCACAGATTTTGTTTTTCATATTTTTTTTAATTATTCTGTTTTTCACTGCTTTTATATCCCACTGATTTATCTTTTTACTGGTCCTAATTTTCACTGATATAATTTTTTTCTGAATTTATTTCTCGCTGATTTCTTTATTTTCCATTAATAATATTCCGTTTTTTGGCGGTTTCATCTTTCGCTGATTTATTTTTTTCTGATCGTAATTTCAACTGATTTTTTTCTGATTTTGTTTTTCACGGGTTTTTCACATATTTTGTTTCTTATTGGTTTCCTTCATCAGATTTCATTATTTTCTGATGTTGTTTCCCACTGATTTCTTTTTTTTTTACTGATTTTGTTGCTCACCAATTTTATTATTCGCTGATTTTGTTTTTTACATTTTTTTTACTCATTTCACTTTTCTCTACTTTTCTATTGGTAATAATTTTCGCTGATTTTTTTCATTTTTCAAGGATTTTGTTTTTACTGTTTCTTTCTACTAATTCTGGTTTCATTTGTCTTAATGTTTCCTTCTTGATTTCTTTTTCACTACTCTTTTTCGATGATTACCACCGGAGAAATTTATCTACAAACGTCTTATTTTCCTTCAACAATCGTTACCTTTATATTGGTCGTTAAACAATTGGCAATTTCCACACGCGTCTGTTAGCACGTATAACGACGTCGAAAAAGAGAGCAAAAAACCTCGAAATGGCTCTGGCAAAAGTACACAACGGCGAGCAAACCAGAGCAACATGACGCGTGAAAGAATGCGAAAATGAAAGCAACACAGGAGGGGAGGTTGACTAGAAGGCAGAAATGGAAATAAAATTGATATACTACACGGTACCACTCCAGGTATACCTTTCGTAATAAGAATACGCAACATAAAAGCTTTTTTTTACGACGCCTGCGAAACGAGCAACGCTACAAAACTCCACGATTACCAACTCGACGCAAATGTTACAGCTTTCTCAGAACCACGTTCTTCTTCGCACTTATCATAACGACCATATCGTAGCGAATGCCGTCGCTATACACGAAAACAAGCATTTTCCAGCTTCTTTGGCGCTCGTCTAATCAAACAAAACGTCGTCGGAGTTACGAAGTGGAATTTTTTTTCGCGCCATACCCCAGACTCCCGGAGTAATCCGTTAAAACAACATCGTACACCTGCGTACACACCCGAAGCATCTCGTTTGCACCACCAAAACACAACGGTTTCAGTGCCGTCTACATCGTGTAAAGTTAATTAGCCGACGGGCTTTACGGCGAAATAAACGCGACGTTTAATTTGTCGAGCCGTCAATCAAATTTACACCGAGTATAGCGCCAGCTGCGTATACGACGCCGAGACCATCTCGAGTTTCGGTATCTGTTACCAAGATAATAACACGTTTCGCGGGCTTAAACACGAAGCGAGTAAATTTACCGCGAACGTAATCCGACGACGACGTCGCGTATTAATTTTCACGTCTCGCTCGATATCGTATTCGCGAACCGGCGGCGTCCTTTTTACGCGACGAACTCGTCGCGTGAACTTCTTCACTCACGAATCGAGATTTTTTCAATTAAGGGTCATCTCATACCTGAATTCTCATCATCGAGCCCTTATAGCCCCTCTCTAACGTCAATCAGAGCCTTCGAGAGGGAAATCATGCCCGGGGTAAGTTCTGCCCCCCCTCCAAGATTTCTACACGATACTTATTAACCAGACGAAATATGAAAAAATAATCTAGTATTTAAGCCCTTCAAAAAAAACCGGACCGAGGAGTGCCCCCTCGCCCTCCGGACGTCTGCGACACCGATGGGACGGAATTTATTCTAAAAATCCGTGTTTTTTGACTCCGTTGTAAATGCCTACAATTCACAGCCTCGTTTTTGAGGAATTTAACTTGAAATTTCGGACGTACAAGAAAGGGAGGGGATAAGAGACCGATTTCAATTTTTTTTCATTGCAAAGCATCAACAACGAAGCTTCAAGTGTTCATTTCCAGATGAATCTTACAATTAGATAATCTCAAAAATCTATTTCTCAACAACTCAAATTCGTTTTTCGATTTTTGGCAAATTTTCAAGAAATTTTCAGACAATTGTTTTCATCGCAAAATCCAGTGCCTCGCTTGATCGCTCATATTTCCAAAAAAAATCTGAAATTAAAACCTAAGATGAGTATTTTTGTCCATTAAAAACAGAGAATGCTCAATAAGATGAGGGGGAGGGGGAGGGGGAGTGGG